>SJYC01125451.1:0-15906 GCA_006408675.1 Madoqua kirkii | reverse complement strand
ACTGGACATGACTGAGCGACTGAATTGAACTGAACTGAATATTAAAGAAGTTGTCTAGTATTAAAGCCACATACATAAGATAAGCAGATTTTTCACCTAAAAATGTGGAAGAGTTTGATAACAATGACACTTTTAGTTAATCTGCACAGTAATCTTGTGGATGGAAGTCAAAGATTAAGATTGTTTCAAGTATACAAACAACTATTTCAAGCAAATATAGAGGGAAATCCAAATAAGTCATTTCAAATGTATCCAAGTTGAGCAAGGGCATGTAGGAGAAAAAAGAAAAGCAATTGATTCTCAATGGCTTGGGGCTTCAGATGGGGTGTGTGGGAAAAGAGCAACCTTTGAGTTACTGTAGTTCTGAGCAGAAGATGGAGCAACTTTGGACTTCACTGTGCCCTCTGTTGTGTGCTGAGAACGATGGCTTTTTCAGGCTTAGACTCATTCTCTCGGTGACTAAGCAGCTCTTAATAGTGAATACAGTCAGCAGTGCAAGTTGGTCAACCGTAAATGTCAGCTCTGGGCGCTGCCGGCTTTAAAAGTGTAAAGTGGAACCTTAAGCTGGAAGAAAGTACGGGGGCTGGTAGAGAGTTTAATAGAAAGTTCATAATATATTGCATATGACTACATTGGAGAGATAAACAAAAATGATAACATCTGTGCTCCCACTGTGGAGAGCTGCATGGCTGGGGGATAGGAGGGGGAGAAAGACTTGCCTTTCACTGTCTACCCATTCGTATTTTTAAAACGGTATACAAAGTTTATATAATAACTATCCAAAAGTTTTCAGAAGCCAATTAAATGTTTAATTCATGTTTGTATTTCCCTTTACAGTTTCCAAATAGCTCTCACTTCTGAAATTCTCTATACTTCTCACTGAAAGCCTGTGAAGCAAAATGGCAGAATTCTTCTCATTTTATGCCTGAAAACCTGAGGGTATACATTTCTGATTTTTTCAGTTCATACAAACAGTTAAAGCTTAGGCTAAAAACAAGGTTTTCTTGCTCCAAGTGGTGTTTTCCATTATGTTGCACTGCCTTTTATGTGGGCCTCCCTTGTGGCTCAGATGATAAAGACAGCCTGCAATGCCGGAGACCCAGATTGATCCCTGAGTTGGGGCGATCTTGTGGAAAAGGGAACGGCTACCCACTGCAGTATTCTTGCCTTATGTGTGCTCAGGACTACAAAACAGATTGGGTAGAAAGACAGTGGGCCTTAACAAGACAGAGTTTACAGGCCAAGTGCTGGCCTAGGTATCAACATCTGTAAGGTTTGTACACCTGGTGGAAAGACTTTCATTGAAGCCTCAGCAACCTGTGGACCAAAGCTCCATGCCATATGAATTAATTCACATATTCCTCGACTAGTCCAGGGCTGAGGACCCATGTTGTATTATATGCTGCTGTTGCTGCTAAGTCACTTCAGACTCTGTGCGACCCCATAGACGGCAGCCCACCAGGCTCCTCTGTCCATGGGATTCTCCAGGCAAGAATACTGGAGTGGGTTGCCATTTCCTTCTCTCTTAATAATATAAGTATTATATGCAGTCTTAACCAAAAGATTATAAATAGATATTCTCCCCATTTTGCAGATGGGGAATTGAGATTCATAAAAGTTACCTAACCAACACATTAATTTAAAAAATTATAAGGCAAGGAATTATTTTCAGTTTATCTTTCCCAAAGACCATTCAGTTTTTAAAGGCATTAGGCTAGTTTGTCCGATGGACACATAGGTAAATGAGAAAGGTGGTGTCTCAGAAACAGAAGTGTGCCTTTTGGGGTGTGGAGAGGAGTGGATGACGGGGCAGAGAGGAGACCAGGACTGTGAAAAGTACAAAAGTGATGACTCTAAGTATCATAAAAGAGGCCTGAGCCAATGCCATAAGGGTTTAAGGGAACAAGGAAACTTAATCTTCAGGTGAGTTAGACATGTCTTCATTCATGAGAGAGCAAGGGTGAAATAAACATTGAGCAATTACTAGGAGCTGAAATATGGAGTAGTCTAGGAGTTATGAATGGGAAGAAAGCAATACAAGGCAGATGGAATGTGCAAATTTTGTAAGGATTAGCTGGTGTTTGTAACACAAATTATATTAATAGAAAATCTGTCTGTTGGCTCCGCTAGGATAGGTTTGTAAGTTGCAGGATCTAACTGAGATGCTGGTGACCAAAGTCCCTCCAGGGAAAATAGTACCAAAAATAAATAAACAATTTTTAAATTGTTGAATGAATGCATGTATGATGACAAGGCAAGAAAGCATGAGAACCTCTTACTCTCAATTTTTATCACTTTGGATGAGCTCTGAATTACAGCATTATCTTATTGTAGTAATTATTCAATGCTTGATTGTGGTTAAAAAAATAAACACTACGAAAACACACAGAATGCTAAAGTAATGCTTTGCGACGTCAACCAACTCTCTCCAAGTCCAAAGAGAATGGCAGAACCCAGAACTCCTGCTGCCAAATAGAAGAGTCTAGAAGGCTTTATGTAGGTAGTTTAGAAGAGAAGTTAGAAGAGACGTCTAGGCTGGAAATAAAAGAGAAATACAAAAGTCACTAGTCTAAAGGCATCTGAAACTGTGGATTAGATGGCCATTCAGGGAAATGTGTAGACTTGGAATCTGAGAGGAAGGCCAAGGCCAGAGCACGGATCAAAGTCCACATATTAAGAGATGGTTGAAACTCAGGAGGAAATCCAGGTCACAGAAACTCAGGGGAAGAGGCACTCGAAAGAGTACTGAGTGGTCCATAGTATTGGGTGATGTGGAGAACACTCCCCTCCCAGAAGTTCTGAGACGTACCCTTTGGATTTAGCAACCAGAAGGTCATCAGTGTGCCTTGTGGTAACAGTCTCACTTGAGTGAAGGGGATGAAAGTCAGATCACATCAGACTCAGAAATGAGTGGGAGCTGTGGGCACGGTGACAGCATGTGGAGAGCGTGCTTCGAGAAGTGTGGCTGGTGAGCAAGAAGAGCTAGGGTGCTAGTTGAAACGGAACTGGGGTGAACAGGTTTTGGAAGAGACTTAAGCGTGTTTATATGCAGATGGGAAGAATTCAGTAAAGAAGGAAAAGAGACTAGCGAGTGGGTGAGGAGGAGGGGCGAGGGATGAGATTCTGGTGGAAGCACTGGCCTTCGCCAGGAAGAGGCAGGCCCCCTGAAGGTCAGGGGCATGCAGTGGCGCTGGTCCAGCCCGTCTCAGGCTGGGCACCGAGAGGCAGTGTGATAGGAGCCTTCAAGACGCCAGGATGAGCGTGTCAGGACCCCAGGCCTCCCCCGGATTGAAAGAGGGAGATAAAACATATGCTAGTAATTTGCTATTATGTAGAAAGTGATAGGTGACATGAGAGAGTTAGAAATAAAAGGCAAAAAAATGATAGCTTACTGAATGCAAAGGCTGTTCCTGACTTGGGATGGAGCGGACTCTCACAGAGGAAGTAAAATCTGAGATAAACCTGGAATGTGGGAATTCGGAGGCATAGGCCATTGCATTACAGGAGAGTAGTTTAAGCAAGGGAAGTGAAGGTGATATTAGGGAATGGAGACCATATAAGATCTGAGTGAAATGTCAAATAGGTGGAATGATAGGTGATAAACCTCAAAAGGTGGAGCTGCATTGAGGAAAGCTACTGTGTCAGACCAAGGAGTTTGGAGTTGAATTTGTTGTCTGTAGGCGGTGGGAAATTATATAATTTTTTTCTGTTTAAAAAGTAGAACATTTGGGAATCAAATCAGAAAGGCCTGACAGTGTATAAAAATAAAGACTTGGGAAACATCAGGTACTAAAAACGTATATTAGAAATTTGATAAATATTAACCAGTAGAGGGGTAATTGGATGGCTGAACAAATAAAGACCATGTAACCATTCAAACACTGGAGTCAAGGGCTCACACTGTCTTGAATTTTCCAGTGAAGTTATGTGTAGGGGCTGACTTCGGTTTGATCTCTGCCGTTTATGCCGAACATCAACAGTGTTGACACTTATCAACTGGCCAGATTAATTTAGTTTAATTTAATTTAGATTGATTAACTTTATTCTAGTTTTAGAACTGGAAAATGAGTTTCTATTTTATAAGTGAAATACATAGTGTATGCTGCTTTTGTATTTGTACATAGAAGATTAAATCAAAACCTAATGTATGATATCTTTGGACTATAAAGATAGTTCAATATATACAAATCAATATAGCACATTAATAGAATGAATGATAAGAATCATACAGTAACCTCAATAGATATAGAAAAAGCTTTTTGACAAAATTCAACACCATTCATGATATAAAGCTATAGTCATGAAAGCAATATTATTGGAGTAAAAACAGACAAATATTTTAATGGAACAAAATCAAAAGCCCAGAAATAAATCCACGCATAGAAAGGCAATAGTTGACAAGAGAGCCAAGAATATTAGTAAGTAGTGCTGGGATAATTGTATATTCACATGAAAAAGAATGAAACTAGACCCATCTCTTATACTCAAAAAAATTAACTCAAAATGTGTTGAGTTAAATCTAAGACTTGAAACCATAAAACTCTTGGAAGATAAAGACATAAAGTTCCTTAACATGGTTCTTGGTAATGGTTTTCTGGATATAACACCTAAAGCACAGGTAATAAAATGTAAAAAAATAAACAAGTGGGATTATATCAAACTAAAAAGCTTCTGCAGAGAGAAAGAAACCATCAGCAAAGTGAAAAGACAACATTAAGAATGAGAAGAAATATTTGCAAACCATGTATCTGATAAGGACTTACTACTCAAAATATATAAAGAACTCAATAGCAAAAAAACAAATCATGCAATTGAAAAATGGGCAAAGGGCCAAATATATATTTCTTCAAAGAATATATATGAAAGGCCAATAGAACCAGGAAAGATGCTCAATATCACTAATCATTAGAGAAATGCAAATTAAAACCACAGTGAGATATTACCTATTAGAATGCCATTATCAAAAATATAAGAGATAATAAATGGTGTGGATGCAGAGAAAAAGGAACCTTGGGCACTGTTGCTGGGAGTGCACACGTTCCCTGAAAGAGTAAAAATAGTGCGACCATATGATCCAGCAATTCCATTTCAGAGAATATATCCAAAGGAACAAAACACTTGAAAAGATATCTGCATTCCAGTGTTCACAGCCACGTTATTAAAGAGCCATGACATGGAAATGCCCCACATCCTAAGTGTTCACTGATGGAAGATGGATAAAGAAGTTGTATTCCATACATATATATGTATATATGCACACATATAATGGAATATTTATATATAATGGAATATTATTCAGCTGTAAAATACAAAGAAATCCTACCATGTGTAACAACATGGATTGACTTTGCAGGCATTATGCTAAGTGAAATAAGCCAACAAACAAAGACAAATACTATATGATCTTACGCATCTGTGGAATATAATTTTTAAAAATCATAGAAAAAAGATCTGACTTGTGGTTACCCAGAGGTGGGAGGGCAGGGTGAGGGGGAGTTGGAGGAAGGAAATCAGAAGATACAAACCTCCAGTTATTAGAGATGTAAATACTAAGGATGCGAAGTACTATATGATAACCATATGATAATCAGCTAATGCTGATGTGTGATATATAGGAAAGCTGTTAAGAGAGTGAATCTTAAGAGTTTTCATCACAAAGATAATTTCTTTCATTTTTTCTTTTCTGTTTATCATATCTATATGAGAAAATGGACGTTAGCTGAATATATAGTGGTCATCATTTCACAATGTATGTAAATCAAGCCATATGCCTTAAACTTAGGCAGTGATCTATGTCAATTATTTCCCTATAAACTGGAAAAACCCTAATATTTAAAATCTTATTTTGACAAATGATTAAGGAGAAGTCTATAAAACCACTTCCCAGGTTGACCCTGTGGTAGAGAATCCACCTGCCAATGCGGGAGTCATAGGAGACGTGGGTTCCATCCCTGGGTTGGGAAGATCCCCTGAAGAAGGAAATGGCAACTAGCTCCTGTAACCTTGCCTAGAGAATTCCATGGCCAGAGGAGGCTGGCAGGTTCCAGTCCATGGAGTTGCAAAGTGTCGGTGGCAACTGAGCACATGCGTTCCTTGCTATGTAACCGCTGCCAGTTTGTACCTCGATTTATTTGCTAGATTTTACAGTTAAGTAAGTTATGTAAGGAAGAACATTTACTCTCAAAACTTTAAAAGTATTTTTCAGTTGTGAGAGATTTGCAGAAATAATAAAGTATAACTGTTTCAATTTTAAAAAGTCCACTTAGGATCACCTGTATGGGGATGAATGGTAACTGGGTTTATGGTAACCATCCCTTTGTAGCGTATGCAGACGTTGAATTGTGATGCTGTACACCTGAAACTTACATAATAATGATAAAAATTCCCCCTAAATTGTAATAGAGGAAAAAAAAGGAATCATGGTATTTTCAGTGACATCATGATGACTCATATTTGCTTTATGAAATATGCACTTTGATGTCTCCAATCACTTCCTCAAAGAATTTGCCAAGGAGTTGACAGATTTCTCTTTATCAATTGTTGAAAACTTACACTTGGGATAACACGTGGGATACACGTGGGATAACATGAGAGGAAACATCATCATGTTGAAGGTTTGAACTAAAATGCTTTTAAAGTGCATCATAACTTCCCTTTCTTAGAACTGTACCTCCTACAAGTAATAAGTTAACAGTTAATTCCAAAGCCATGTTTAATTATAAAACATAATATGCCATAAAACATTAAGTAAATACTTTTAAAATATTACTGATAAACATTACAGTAAGAAAATGAATGAACTGCTTTATAAGCTTAAGCTAAACTAAGGGTAAATCATGATAAATTTCAGTTTACAAAGAGAATTTTTGTATTCATGTCAGCAAATGCAGAAGGGAATGGAATGTAATCTACAATTTTACTATGCTGTTTGCATTAGCAAATATTTTAAATACAATTGTGTAAATTAGTCAAGAGTGTGTTAATACACAGTCATACCTTTTTTTGGAAACTTGAGAAACATATAATAATCACTCACATTTAATCTTTTTGTGTGTGTTTACACATTGAGGCTTTATTATCTTTTCCTTAAGCACTGTAATCTCACGATTTTTATTTACACCTTTATGAATTGTATTTTTAAATTTTTGACTCATTAAGCAAGTTTCCTCTCTTTTTAAGGCACATTTACAGCTAAGATACTTCTATTTGTTGCATTAAACTTGGTGAAGTATACAGAAAAAAAAAAGTTTTAAAAAGAGAACTCTGCATTGAGAAAGCTTAGCTAAAGTCTTAGAGATGCAAAGCTTCAAAATATGTCTTCAAGTGGCATGTGCTTTAAATGATAATGTCACTTATTAAAAAAAGAGAAGAGTTAGTTAAAAAAAGAAAGAAATGGCATTGTCTACCATCTACAGTTTTTAGGAGGTGAAGTTCAGAGGGAAAGCTCTAGAAGGGGATCCTTTGCAAGGCATCAGCCTCTTCTTTTGAAGCAATAGTTCCATCTAGTGGACAGGAACTTAGAAACAAAGCCTCAATTCCAAAAATCAGGCTTTTTTTCTTGAATGAAATCAGCATTAAAGGAAAATAACAAGGATAATAGCAGAAATAATTTGTTTAAAATACTACATTCAAAAGTAACAAAGTAGAAGCCAAATAAGCTAGAAAACAAAAATATCTTCTTTTAAATAAAACACTTTTCCTATGCTTAACACACAAGGAATTTAGTTTAAAAAAAAAAAAAAAGATAATTTAATCAGTGCAGAGAGCCAAACTAGGTAATACAGGAACGACTATGATAAAAAAAAAAAAAAAACTACAAACTTGAATTTTTAAAAATCTGGTATATGTTTCCAAAAATGCAGAGTAATAGACATCATTCATTTTTTCATTTTCAAAGTGGTTTTCCAGGTGGCTAGTGGTAAAGAATCTGCCTTCCAGTGCAGGAGAGGTAAGAGATGCCGGTTCATTCCCTTGCTTGGGAATATCCCCGGAGGAGGGTATGGCAACCCACTCCAGTATCCTTGCCTGGAGAATCTCATGGACAGAGAAGCCTGGCCATGGCGTCCCACAAAGTTGGACATGACTGAAGCGACTTAGCACGCACACATTCATTTCAACAATAATATTTACTGGCCTTCAAGGTCAAATGTTTGTTGTTCAGTTCCTAGCATTCCTGATACTGACATTTGCTTTTGTCCTATAGCACAGGAGGGGCTTCCTATCAATATTGGAGCCCGTCTGAAGTGATCTGTTGGCATTGTGCAAAGGTAACCTCTAATAATGGCTCTCGTTTGCAATACAGTAGCAAGATGGCCCGGAGAATCCCAGGGACGGGGAGCCTGGTAGGCTGCCGTCTATGGGGTTGCACAGAGTTGGACACAACTGAAGCGACTTAGCAGCAGCAGCAGCAGCAGCAAGATGGCCAGTCCAGTCAGATATTTCATTAAATATTAATCATCTGGATGATTCCAAGACATTAATGTGGCTGGATATTTTCTTTTCTTTCTTTTTTTTACTGATTTGGCAGAGTCTTACTTCTAATCACAGTATGTCTAAAAGCAGATTGTAGGCCTACAGAGTATACCGCTAACCACTTGGAATAAAGGAGGTCTGAAGTCACGGTTCTTGCTACTGTTTATCCTGTTCTCAAGAACTTGAAACCTAGCCTACAGATTGCTCGGTGTCAGTGGATTTATTTCAAAAGACCAAAATGGTTGACTATTCAGTGAGTACAGTGTGGGGTGAGGAAAAATTCTGGAAATAGATAGTGATAGTAGTTATACAACACAATGAATGTGTTTAATGGTACTGAGTTGAACACTGGAGAAGGCAATGGCACCCCACTCCAGTACTCTTGCCTGGAAAATCCCATGGAAGGAGGAGCCTGGTGGGCTGCTGTCCATGGGGTCGCTGAGAATTGGACATGACTCACTGACTTCACTTTCACTTTCATGCATTGGAGAAGGAAATGGCAGCCCACTCCAGTGTTCTTGCCTGGAGAATCCCAGGGACCGAGGAGCCTGGTGGGCTGCCATCTGTGGGGTCACACAGAGTCAGACTCGACTGAAGTGACTTAGCAGCAGCAGCACTGAACACTTAAAAGCTAGCTGGTACATCCAGAAAAGTCAGAGGACAGATCTGAACATTTCTGGGACAAATTTGGGATTCAAGGGTTCAGCCCAGTCTGGGTACAGATCAAGGGAAAGAGGACAGACAAACAGCACATAACCTACCTGGAAAAGTGCATTTATTTGCCCAAGATCCTAGTGAAGGACGGACTTGCTCCCAAATCAAGCCGGGAACAGGAGATATGTTTTGCTTTCCCATATGTTAGAGGCTCAATTATATCCTCCCCACAAATTATATATTGTCAGTAATGCCTAGTACCTTAGAATGTGTCTATATTTAAATTTAAGACCTTTAAAGAGCTTATTAAGTTAAGATGAGGCCATTCTAGTGGGCTCTAATCCAATCTGACTGGTGTCTTTCTAAGAAGAGGAAATTTGGGCATGCAAGAGACTCCAGGATGTTCACCTTTCGGTGAAAGACCACATGGGAACAGCTTGCCATCTGCAAGCCCAGAAATCAAGTTTGCTGACACATTACGCTGGGCTTCCAGCCTCTGGAACTGTGAGAAAGCAGCTCTCTGATGTTTAAGCCCCCCAGTCTGTGGGGTTTTGCTATGGCAGCCCTAGCAAACTACAAGTACAAAATATGTTTCTGGAGGTATTCTTGTTCTGTGGCAGAATAGTTTAATAAGCATTAATTTTTCACGCATATGTGCTAAGTTGCTTCAGTCATGCCTAACCCTTTGTGACCCTCTGGACTGAAACCCACCAGTCTCCTCTGTCCATGGGATTCTCTAGTAAGAATACTGGAGTGGGTTGCATTTCCTTCTCCAGGGGATCTTCCCAGTCCAGGGACTGAACCTTCCACCCAGGGATTGAACTCCCATCTCTTCTGTGTCCTGTATTGGCAGGTGGGTTCTTTACCACTAGCGCCCCGTGGGAAGCCTCTAACCCGCACAAGCTGTGCTGAAGAAGACTGAAGGGGAAGTGATGGGGAACATTCCTGAAAAACACTGCTTTGGGGGTGACTTGAGGAGCAGTTGTCTAGACAGGAAGTTGTGAGGAGCGTCTTCTACCGTCATCACACACTCTCTCAGCCGGAGATCCACCCCTGTGAGGCCAGCTCCTCGTGTCCCTGTGCCCCTGCGGCTGACGGGGTGAGCATCGCCAGGGCCCAGCCGTCTTCATTCTCTGACCCTGTTCCCAAGCAGACCTAGAAACAGAGGTAGATGCTGCCCTAAACACGGAGGCTTAAATACCTGACAAAACCAATTTTATTATTGAACAAAAAGTATGCAAAACAACTAAACAAGAAAAAAACAGCATATTCGTTTTTCAAAGATTCAAAGACCTCTTTGAACGAGTTTTTAATTGATTGGAATTTTTTAAAAGACTGTTTTGATGTGGACCATTTTAAAATTCTTTATTGAATTTGTTACAATATTCCTTTTGTCTTTCATGTTTTGGCTTTGTGGTCTAAGGCATGTGGGATCTTGGCCCCCCGACCAGGGATCAAACCTGTACCCCCTGCATTGGAAGGGGACATTTTAGCCCCTGGATCACCAGGGAAGTCATGAATGGAATTTCATAGACAGAAAGCTTCTAGCCCCTGGTCCTTTGGGGAGTTACCAGTTCCTAGCCTGGTGACTACTTTATTCTCTGCCTGCTGGTTTGTTTGCATCTTCCTCCTTTGCTTGGTTTTATGTGAAATGAGTTCCTACTGCAGACAAAGCTCTATGTTGAGTTGCTGCAAAAATGGAGTTCAGTAAACACAGTTCCTACCCCATCCTCCTTTTGAAGGAGTTAAGTCATGTGAAGAGCCTAGGGGTCCCGTGATTTCCTGCAGTGTGTTTGATCTCCCTGCAATGCAGGGATGCAGGCTCGGCTGAGAGCAGAGAGCGGGTAGGGCCAGAGGAGATGGAGGCTCAGCGAGGCTCAGGAGAAAGATGCTTGAGCTTGATTTTGAGGGAGACATTCTTTCACTCATTCAGCCAACAAACATTTACCAAGTACCTGTTACGTGACTCATTGAAAAAGACTCTGATGCTGGGAGAGATCGGGGGCAGGAGGAAAAGCGGGCGACAGAGGATGAGATGGCTGGATGGCATCACCGACTCGATGGACGTGAGTCTGATTGAACTCTGGGAGTTGGTGATGCACAGGGAGGCCTGGCGTGCTGTAATTCATGGAGTTGCAAAGAGTTGGACACAACTGAGTGACTGAACTGAACTGAACTGAACTGTTAGGTGTCAGGTTATTTTTGTAGTGTTTCCAAACTTTAGTGTACATTAGAATCATCCGGAGGGCTTGTTTAAACGCAGATTGCTGCTTGCTAAGGCAGGAGGTCTGCAGCATACATTTCTAGGTGATGATGCTATTGATCCAAGAATTGTGCTTTGAGAACCACTGATTTAGGCAGAGCAGTAAGAAATGGGGAAAAGATAAGCAGTGCCACTTGTCGGGATTTGCAACGTTAGCATGAAACAAAGGCAGCCGCATGGGTAGTGGGGTGGCAGTGAGCTTGAAATCCAGCCCCAATTGCACTTGTTAAGCCCCTAGGGCCATGTAGACATAAGGGAAGGGCCACCTGTCTGTATTTTGTCCTCCCAGAAGGGCCCTTTTGTTAAATGTCTGCCCTGTGGGTGTGTCTGCTCAGAGGGACCACTGTTTTGTAACTTGCACAAAGGCCGGGGCAAATCAAAGGCTGGAAGCAACATGCAAAGCAGGGCATATGAGAGGGAAGTGGATGTGGCTCAGCGTGCCCAGAATGGAACAGTGAGATGAGGCCACGGTTCCTGACTTCGGTCTATGGTCTATTTCATGCAAAAGTCTCCATCCTTTGCCACATACAGATGGATTCTGGATTCAGCTATTTCACCCACAAGGAGATTGTCTGCCTCTCAGCCTTTCTTGGGTTCCTCCTGTCACTGTGGACAGCCCCTCAGCTTGCCTACATTTAGGCCAGGTGATGCTATCAGATGCTAAATAGCTGCCAGAGAAAGGCAGAGATGAGAGACTCAAAGGACTGATCAAAGGAAACTAACAAAACAATGGTTTGGGCGGAAGAGGGTGAGTGGATGGACTGCACAGGAACAAGAACCTGACGATTACCGAGAACATCAGGGCTCAAGGTGTGAACCTGGTGCTTGATGAGAAAAGAGGAAGGAGATTACTCACATGTCAAGTCAAGAAGCAGAAAAGATGATCAGAGTGGCTGTGTTTGGAACTGACCTGAGAGGATTAGCAAAATGCTGCCTGAGAAGGAAGCCTATTAAGACAAGGCTAGAGTCCTTGGACAAAACAACATCTTAAGAGATCTAGCTTAGTAAAGAAGAGAGAGAACAGCCACCCAGAAGCCCAAATAACCTAGGGATGAGGACTTTTTACATATTTTAAAGCAGCACAGGCTGCTGGTTACTGTGTGGAAACCACACTCACGTGCCTAGCGTGCTTCCCCTGCCTGGAATTATTCACCTGCTTCTTTTCAAGAGGACTTGGTTTCAGGGAATAAGATTCATGTGATACAATAGAGTGGGGTGAGAACAAGAAAATATTGAAATGTCAGCCTTTCTGGGGTAGAGGCAAAAGGCTTCAGAAAGATGTATTTAAGGTCCTCCACAGCCTGTTTTGTTCAGACTGCCCTCAGCCAGAGAGAGATGTTGCTCTGTGTTATCTAGTTACCATGAAGGTAGACTCTGCTGTCTGCCCAGGGTCCCACACGTGAAAGCTCAGCAGGCATCAAGGCCCTGGGATGATGGTTTCAGCACCCTCTGGAGCATCTGATTCACCTTCCTGGATATGACCTGGAAGCTTGCATTTCTAACAAGGTCCCAGCTGATGCTGATGTAGCTAGTCTGGGGACCACACCTTGAGAGCCACCATTTGGAAACATAGTAATATCACTTCTTATAAGCAAGAAATCAATGTCTAGATGCCTGAAGCCCCAGCTGTTGGACAGTCCATAAAGCATCCTGATAAAGCCATTGATTTAACACAGCATCCGAGGGGGCTTCCCTGGCAGTCCAGCAGTTGACTCTGATATCCAGTGTAGGGGGTGCGGGTTTGATTCCCAGTTGGGGAACCAAGATCCCACATGCCTTACAGCCAAAAAAAAAAAAAAAACAAGGACATAAAACAGAAACAATATTGTGCCATGCTAAGTTGCTTCAGTCGTGTCTGACTGTGTGATGCTATGGACTGTGGCGATGTCCACAAGAAGGTCTGGGAGCCTGGAAATCAAAAGAGCCACTACTGGGATGGGTTATAGCTCACCTGTGCGTTATTTAACCATGCCTAGATTAAGTGCCTTGTTTGGCCCCAAAGGAGTCACTGAAATAATCAGAAGCAGGAAGAGCCTTTGCACACTGTCCTTCTTTATTTGATTCAGGATGCATCTCTTCAGTAAACAGATTCCACCCAACATAACGATAAATGGTTCAGAACTAGCATGGAATAAGCTCAAACTGGTGAACCAACAGCAATGTTGACTCCAAAATAAAACTGTGTGGGCACTGAATAACTATCGCAGGCAAACATGCCCGAGCCTTATTAGGAATGCTGCTGGAAGTAGCTATGACAGGTGGGTGGGGTTCCGTTCCTTTAAGAGGAAGGTTGGGACTACTGAGTTCGCTCTCAGCTTCTCTCATTAAAGGAGACTTGAATGAAGACTCCTGACTGTGAAGGGGAGGCCAGCCACTGGGTGAAGGAGGATGCTTCTGCTAACAAGCCTGGTGTGAGGCCTTACAGAGAAAATCATCACAATTGGCTTCCTTTGTTGCTTCTGTGTGGACTGATGTATAGGAGAGAAAGCCCTGATGGTTTGTTAAGGACATCCCTTTGGAGGGAGCCCTGGAAAGAGAGCCAGATGGTGAAATAAAGACTGGCTGAGATCAGTGTGACAGAGCCTTCACAGCGCCTTTAGTTAGGGCTCTGTTATTCTGGGAAAACATCCCTTCCTACCTACATGCTTTGCTCATGTGGTGTGAGTGTCTTGAATGTGTCCCTGTAAATGCAAAATGTCAAGACCAATAAAGAGTTTTGTTTTAACTTGTGCACACAGAGGCTCCTCAATCAGACCTCTTCCCATGATTTAAGTATTATGACGGTTGCCATTCTCTACTCTGCCCGTGGGGTAGAGCTTGTTGTTCAGTCGCTCAGTCGTGTCTAACTCTTTGTGACCCCATGGACAGCAGCACGCCAGGCTTCCCTGTCCTTCACTGTCTCCCAGAACTGCTGAAACTCATGTCCATTGGGTGGATGATGCCATCCAACCATCTCATCCTCTGTTGCCTCCTACTTCTCCTGCTGCTGCTGCTGCTAAGTCACTTCAGTCGTGTCCTACTTTGTGCGACCCCATTGACTGCAGCCCACCAGGCTCCCCCGCCCCTGGGATTCTCCAGGCAAAAGTACTGGAGCGGGGTGCCACTGCCTTCTCTGTCTCCTGCCACTAGGTAACCGTAAATCCCAGACAGGCTGACCAGCAAAAATTCACTGTAACCCACTTCAGTCAAGCATCTCCTGTTCTTTAAAGCACTTCCGACGCGCGAGCACGCTTCTGTCCTCTGTGCTTATGAGTTTTTGGGCTTCCCCCACGTGGAGAGTGAGCTGGTCCCAACAGTGTGTTCCTACTGCGTGGCCTCCAATGTGCTTATTATCAATGAGTTCAACTCAGAGGCCGGATTTCAGATCAGACTCAAGGTTAAATGGAATCTGATTTGGTAAGGAACTATATTTACTTCTTAAATGTTAGCTCTGTCCTGTGTTTTGCTTGTTGTTTAGTCGCTAAGTCATGTCCAACTGTCTTGCAGCCCCCTGGACCGTATCCCACCAGGCTCTTCTGTCCGTGGGATTTCCCAGGCAAGAACTTCGGTGGTTATAATGCATTAGAACAAATGAACGTTTACTTTAATATTACTACTATTAATACTGATGGTCGATATTACCACGTTTAATGCTGTGGGGGTAATACAGTTTCTGAGGCTTTGCTGAAACATGACTGCTGCTAATAACTACTGCTTTTTTAATGCCTACTATATGCCAGGG
Organism: Madoqua kirkii; assembly: GCA_006408675.1. Lineage (NCBI taxonomy): Eukaryota > Metazoa > Chordata > Mammalia > Artiodactyla > Bovidae > Madoqua > Madoqua kirkii. Next base: position 796 of record SJYC01125451.1, on the reverse strand, counting down.
GATTTACATACATTACTAATCATCTAAAAAACTCTACTGGATGTGTAAACCTTAGAATTAAGAAATAGGGACTGGCAAAAAAAAAAAAAAAACAAAACCCTGAGATCTGTCTGACTCCAAATTCCATGAGTTTCCACAACACTGTGTTACTATTTTGGAGTTTTTCTTTAAAATAAAGGGAAATTATTTTAATATATTTGAAAACAATTTTTTAATTTTAAAGATTTGCAAGTGAGACAAGGAGCATAATCTATCATAAAAGTATGTTCGGTACCCCAAACTCTAGGAAAACAACGGACGCCTTTCTGAAGGATGCCGCGGTTCTCCTCCATTGACCCTGCACAGCATTCAGCTATAGATTTTTTTCCCTTAGCCTTCTAGTGGAAAATATCCCGATTTTAAGCAAAGCTGCTTTCTGCATCTTCTACATTAATGGCACTAATTTTATTTATTTATTTATTTATTTTTATTTTTACTTTATTTTACTTTACAATACTGTATTGGTTTTGCCATACATTGACATGAATCTGCCACGGGTGTACATGAGTTCCCAATCCTGAACCCCTCTCCCACCTCCCACCCCATATCATTCTCTGGATCATCCCTGTGCACCAGCCCCAAGCATCCTGTATCCTGTATCGGACATAGACTGGCGATTAATTTCTTGCATGATAGTATACATGTTTCAATGCCATTCTCCCACATCATCCCACCCTCTCCCTCTCCCTCAGAGGCCAAAAGTCCTTTCTATACATCTGTGTCTCTTTTGCTGTCTTGCATACAGGGTTATCATTAC
>SJYC01125449.1:0-10531 GCA_006408675.1 Madoqua kirkii | reverse complement strand
AGAGCCCTATTAAATTAAGAATACTATAAAAATAAATTAAAGCTTAGTTATCCTTTTGGGGAAAACAGGTCTACATTTGCTAATTATTGAAATAATACATTTTGATAAAAATCTTACAAACTTTTGCTAGCATATTTGAACATTGTTATAGTTTGCTCAGTTTAAATTGCCAAATTTTGACTGTCTCCTGTGATTTATGGAAGGAAGAGAATATTTATACCTTCTAGAGACATTGAATGGCCAAGGAATAGGTTGGAAATTAAAAGGAGATTTAGTCTCCCCTGGCTTCAATGTATTCTCCCCACAGCTGCTAGAATACTTTTCCTTAGACCTCAGAAACAACAGGAACTGCCTCTGATTGATATCACCCACCCATCATGCCACACACAGTACAGTTTTATGCAAACAAAAGAAATTTTCAGTAAAATGACACTGATAAATAATAGCATCCAAAATAGATAATTATCAAGATGTGAGTTAGCATATGTATAGAGAACTGGCCAAATGTCCAAAAATGCATTGATGACAGAAAATATTGAAGCCATTGGGAATGCTACCTTACCTGCTCATTGAGGAGCTGCACTGAATTTGAATTAATGTTTTGCTACAGAATAGCTCAAAGCTTACACTGCCCGAGTTTAACTTTGCTGGAATGTAGCACCATCATCTCACTGATTTTTAAAGCAGAACCCATTTGGTATAGTGCTTTCACAAAGGAATACTATTTCCTATAATTTATTTATTAACAGCCTATTAAAATGTAAATTATCAGTTATGTACAAGCAGGTACTTCATCAAAAGAAATAAGGAAATTAGACATGGGCTTTGGTGGTTTTCTTTCATTGGAACTTTTCCCAAAGTTGCTTCATTAAAATATTTTCTTAAGGGACTTTATCAGATTTTGGAGGAAATTCAAATGAATAATTGTATTTTATTTGTATTACAGTGTTTTCCACTTTAAAATATATTAAAATGTACTGTGCAATAGTCCTAGGTAATATTTTGTCAGACTTGGAAGCATAGCATTTGAATTAACTATCTCATTATATTATTTTAAGGCTACCACCAATGCTACTTTTGACTTTCTAAAATATAATAAAGAAAAAGCATTTGTATTGGATATGTACATATATTCGTCACAAGACCATTGACTTAAACTCTAAGCTTTATCTTCTGCATCTGTGGTTAAGATTCTTCTGTTTCAAACTAGAGAAACTAACTCTGGCTAACTTAAAGAACTGGTTGGAGATATACGGGTTGCTGACATGAGTAACAGGGAAGTTGTAGAGCGTGGTCAATCTTAAGGGGCTATGTAGCAGCTACTGCCTCCTCAATGCACTCTGCTGGCTTGAAGAGCAAATTCCAGCAAAGGAGAGTGCAGCTGGCCTGGTTTAGATCACAAAGTTTTTCCTTGCCTAGAAGAGGACAGGACACTTTAGATCAAACTGGGCCCAGTGGAGAAAAAAGAAATTTTCCTAAATGATATTAATGCAGTATTCCAAAACCAAAATGGAATAAATGCTTGGAAATCAAGGACAGAGACTGAATACTAAGTGGAAAAAGGCAGAAGAGAAAGTAAAATAAAAATAATAAGGCAAAAAGCTATAGTAGAGGGCAAGGCAGGGTACCTAAGTACTGGATAGGAACTTGTAGCGGGATGCTATGAACACAACAAATATTCAGGACAGACTGTGCAAACCATGAGAAACTCATGGCGGGGATCAGATTACTTGTGGATCCTCCGAGAGGTTCCAAATTTCATATCCAGGCTTATATACAGAGCGAGGCTTGGAGATCACTGTGAGCTGGTAAAACAGAGATGGCAAAATAGAGATAGCAAGTCATCGTAGAGGGTTATGAAGTTCATAGAAGCTGAGTGTTTTGGTCAAACTCAGAGTTACTATGCTGTGCATCAGAGGTTTAAAAATATCTAGGTTGTTTCCATGTCCTGGCAATTATAAACAGTGCTGCAATGAACATTGGGGTACATGTGTCTCTTTCAATTCTGGTTTCTTCAGCGTGTGCATGGAAACAACCTAGATGTCCATCAGCAGATGAATGGATAAGAAAGCTGTGGTACATATATACAATGGAGTATTATTCAACCCTTAAAAAGAATAAATCTGAATCAGTTCTAATGAGATGGATGAAACTGGAGCCGATTATACAGAGTGAAGTAAGCCAGAAAGAAAAACACCAGTACAGTATACTGACACATATATATGGAATTTAGAAAAATAGTAATGATGACCCTGTAAGTGAGACAACATAAGAGACACAGAGGTATACAATGGACTTTTGGACTCTGAGGGAGAGGGAGAGGGTGGGAAGTTTTGGGAGAATGGCACTGAAACATGTATACAATCATATAAGAAATGAAGCGCCAGTCTATGTTCAGTACAGGATACAGGTTGCTTGGGGCTGGTGTACGTGATGATCCAGGGAGATGGTGTGGGGTGGGAGGTGGGAGGGGTCTTCGGCATTGGGAGATCATGTACACCTGTGGCTGATTCATGTCAATGTATAGCAAAACCAATGCAGTGTTGTAGAATGGAATAAAGTATTAAAAAAAATAAAAATAATTAAAAAATTAATTAAAAAATTAAAAAAATAAAAATAACTATGATACCTCTTTCTACGAGCAAATAGACAAGCAAGGGAAACAGGCACATAAATAATAGTTTATAGAAGACGGTTACTAGTCTAATGTGTGAAGCAGGTGTGCGTGGGGTCATAGAAGAGGAAATGAGCAAGACCAGTGGCAGACTTCTCTAAGGGAGGCTCTGTGAGAGCAGGAAGGCGGCCACTGATTGTTGGCAGTGGGAGGATGCTCCAAGAATTTTTGGGGTGTGAATTGTCTTGGAAACCATAAGAGGATATCTGTGTTATACTACAGGCCATTTTTTAAAAAAGCATTTTAAATTCAGTTCAGTCGTGTTCACCTCTTTGCAACCCCATGGACTGTAGCACGCCAGGCCTCCCTGTCCGCCACCAACTCCTGGAGTTCACCCAAACCCATGTCCATTGAGTCAATGATGCCATCCAGCCATCTCATCCTCTGTTGTCCCCTTCTTTTCCTGCCATCAATCCCTCCCAGCATCAGGGTATTTTCACATGAGTCAGCTCTTCACATCAGGTGTCCAAAGTATTGGAGTTTCAGTTTTAGCATCAGTTCTTCCAATGAACACTCAGGACTGATCTCCCTTAGGATGGACTGGCTGAATCTCCCTGTAGCCCAAGGGACTCTCAAAAGTCTTCTCCAACACCACAGTTCAAAAGCATCAAGTCTTAGGTGCTCAGCTTTCTTTGTAGTCCAACTCTCACATCCATACATGGCTCCTGGAAAAACCACAGCCTTGACCAGATGGACCTTTGTTGGCAAAGTGGTCTCTGCTTTTTAACATGCTGTCTCAGTTGGTCATAACTTTTCTTCCAAAGAGTAAGTGTCTTTTAATTTTATGGCTGCAGTCACCATCTGCAGTGATTTGGAGACCCTCAGAATAAAGTCTGCCACTGTTTCCACTATTTCCCCATCTATTTGGCATGAAGTGATGGGACCAGATGCCATGACCTTAGTCTTTTGAATGTTGAGCTTTAAGCCAACTTTTTCACTCACTTCTTTAACTTTTGTCAAGAGGGTCTTTAGTTCCTCTTCACTTTCTGCCATAAGGCCGGTGTCATCTGCATATCTGAGATTATTGATATTTTTCCCAGCAATCTTGATTCCAGCTTACACTTCTTCTAGCCCAGCGGTTCTCATGATGTACTCTACATATAAGTTACATAAGCAGGGTGACAATATACAGCCTTAACGTACTCCTTTTCCTATTTGAAAAACTTAGCTGTGGCCACAGAGCTGGAAAAGGTCAGCTTTTATTCCATGTTGTTCCATGTCCAGTTCTAACTGTTGCTTCATGACCTGCATACAGATTTCTCAAGAGGCAGGTCAGGTGGTCTGGTATTCCCTTCTCTTTCAGAATTTTCCACAGTTTATTGTGATCCACACAGTCAAAGGCTTTGGCGTAGTCAATAAAGCAGAAATAGATGTTTTTTTCTGGAACTCTCTTGCTTTTCCCATGATCCAGCAGAGGTTGGCAATTTGATCTCTGGTTCCTCTGCCTTTTCTAAATCCAGCTTGAACATCTGGAAGTTCATGTTCATGTATTGCTAAGGCCTGGCTTGGAGAATTTTGCCCATTACTTTACTAGAGTATGAAATGAGTACAATTGTGTTGGAGAAGGAAATAGCAACCCACTCCAGCATTCTTGCCTGGAGAATCCCAGGGACAGAGGAGCCTGGTGGGCTGCTGTCCATGGGGTCACACAGAGTGGGATATGACTGAAGTGACTTAGCAGCAGTGTGGTAGTTTGAGCATTCTTTGGCATTGCCTTTCTTTGGGATTGGAATGAAAACTGACCTTTTCTAGTCTTGTGGAAAACTCACTGCTGAGTTTTCCAAATTTGCTGGCATATTGAGTGCAGCACTTTCACAGCAAATAATGCGCACCCTTTGTCAAATAACAAAAAAATAGAGCTCTTAATTAAAAGATATGTGTGTTAGTAGCTCAGTCATGTCTGATTCTTTGCGACCCCATGGACTGTAGCCTGCCAGGCTCCTCTGTCCATGGAATTCTCCAGGCAATGACACTGGAATGGGTTGCCATTTCCTTCTCCAATGCATGAAAGTGAAAAGTGAAAGTGAAGTCGCTCAGTCATGTCCGACCCTCAGTGACCTCATGGACTGCAGCCTACCGGGCTCCTCCGCCCATGGGATTTTCCAGGCAAGAGTACTGGAGTGGGGTGCCATTTCCTTCTCCAGGGGATCTTCCTGACCCAGGGATTGAACCTGGGTCTCCTGCATCGCAGGCAGATGCTTTACCATCTCAGCTACTAGGGAAGCTCAATTAAAAGATAGTACAAGCATTAAAAGACACTTGCTCCTTGGAAGAACAGCTAAGAAAAACCTGGATAGTGTTAAAAAGTAGAGACATTACTTCGCCGACAAAGATCCCTGTAGTCAAAGCTATGGTTTTTCCAGTGGTCATGTATGGATGTGAGAGTTGGAGTATAAAGAAGGCTGAGCACCGAAGAATTGATGCTTTTGAACTGTGGTGTTGGAGAAGACTCTTGAGAGTCCCTTGGACTGCAAGGAGATCAAACCAGTTAATCCTAAAGGAATTCAGTCCTGAATATTCATTGGAGGACTGATGCTGAAGCTGAAACTCTAATACTTTGGCCCCCTGATGTGAAGAACTGACTCATTTGAAAAGACCCTGATGCTGGGAAAGATTGAAGACCGGAGGAGAAGGGGATTACAGGGGATGAGATGATTGGATTGCACCACTGACTCAATGGACATGAGTTTGAGCAAGCTCCAGGAGATGGTGAAGGACAGGGAAGCCTTGGTGTGTTGCAGTTCATGGGGTCACAAAGAGTCAAACACGACTGAGCAACTGAACAACAAGAGAGCTCTTAAAGAAGGCTCCATTTCCATGTCTATCAGAAGGCGTTGGAAATTCTCCCTGGATCGGGTAGAGAGTCCCTAGCCCTGAGCACTAACTAGTCTCTCTATCACTCCTAGTGGTGGCTCTTAGGATTATGCCAGGGGACTTCACGACCACAATTTCAAAATACCAGAGCCCTGCCACTTTTACTGGGCTGCCAATCTCAGGGACAGGGGAGCCTGGTGGGCTGCCGTCTATGGGGTCGTACGGAGTCGGACATGCCTGAAGTGACTTAGCAGCAGCAGTAGCAAAGAGTGCAATATAAGCTATCTGATTCATTATTTGAAATCTATTATTTCCCCTTTTCCCCTCCCTTTTTGTTCTTTGTGAGTATATGTGAGCTGTATACAGATTTATTTTTCACCAACATGAATTATATTCCCTAAGCAATTGCAGAAAATGATGACAAAAAGTATTCTTTAGTACGTAATGGGCTTCCCTGGTGGCACTAGTGGTAAAGAACCCTCGAGCCAATGTGGGAGATGTAAGAGATGCAGGTTGGATCCCTAGGTCTGGAAGATCCCCTTATCTACTAGTGCCTTCGCTGATCTCCCCTAGTCTCTTATTGTGCACCCATGTGCATGTGAGGGATGTCAGAGAAAAGAAGTCAGGTCCCCTGGCTGGATGGGGAGGATAGCTCAGTTTGGAGCAGATTGGGATGATCCACAAAACTGATCTATCTCATTTATCAGAAGCCAGAAGCTCAGGGCCCAGTGTTGCCAAAAAAAAAAAAAAAAAAGTAAGCTCCTCCTGGAGGGGTTAGGAGGGGATGTGGGGTTAGGTCTCCGGCTGACATGTGAACTACAGGCGTAGCGTAGGTGAGAGCGGATGCAAGTATGAACGGATGTTGAGAGTGAAGAATCTGGAGAGGAGCAGAGAGATTCGAGTGACATGGGGGTGGTGAGATAGGCAGTTAGGGAGGCAGAGGAGAGAGGCGCTGCTGTTTCAGAGGCTTCTGGTTTGTGGGACCAGATGAATGGCAATTCTGTAGATGAAAATCAGGTATAGAAGACAGAGTGGGTTTAGAAGGGAAGATGTCATGCCTCACAGTCTGCGAAGTGTTAGGCTCTTAATTAGGAACCAGGAGATGGATCTGGATTGAGAAATAGGAATCTAGAGACCCCCATGTAAGAGAGAACTTGAGATCACACTGTTGACATGCATGCCAGCATCCATCTTGCCTCTTTCAAACTTCAGTTACTGAAAAGGAATGTGAAATGCGTATTTAAAAAAAAAATAGAGGACACTGAAGGGAAAGACATGTTTTTAATTTAAGTCACTCAGAAGCAGTCTTTCAGGAAACAGGAAGACATTAGGGCCTCCACCCAGGACACAGAGAAAGAACCTGTGGAAGTTAAACTGAATCAAAGGAGGAGAGGAGGCACAGTCTCATCCTTTACATGCTAGATTCCGTTTAATGCCATATCCCCTCGCCTAGGCGGACCCTGAGACCTCACACACATGTTCCTTCAGCCCCTCTTCCACGGCAGGTGGATGATAAGGACTGAGCATGGCAAATGCACGTGAAGGGACCCACTGAGTAGTTTCACCAGCAGGAAGCCCGCCCTCCTGCCTGCAGAGGGGTGTCTCAGCAGAGGGGGCCTCGTGCTTGCCAGCTGCCTGTGCGTCTGTGTTGGCCGATGTGGCCTGTCATCCAAGGGCTGCAGAGGAGCAAGAAGGGAGCTCAGAGGCTTCCCTGCAGATGTGCAAACGGGCTCACTAGGCTGCCCCAGCACACTCCTCCCAAGTCAAGGGCAGGCTCCAGAAAGTCAGTTCACAGAAGGGATTCTCCCAGCAAATTAATTCTCAGTAATAAATTAAGGGCATTGGGAAGCCCTATGGGTTGGGTTTAGTTTACCCAAGTCATTACTTCATGAACCTCATAAATTGGGCTCTTCTTTTGGATATTGGAATGGAATAAAGTGGAAGAAGAGCAGAGAGAAATTATTTTAACTTCGAGTACAGGACACAAATTAGTGAGACTCACACCTTTCCACGAACATTAAATTCCTCTCATGTAACTTGTAATTACTGGCAAGTTAATTGGTTTTAGATCTCGATGTTATCACTTCCTGTAGGAAGCATAAGATAGAGTTTGTCAATATTCCTGGCAATATATTATACACATACAAGCATTTGAGGCAAAATGGAAATAGATAGCTTTATTATGGAAAATTTTCCATTTGAATATATCTACCCTACCACAGACAGAGAAATTGGAGGCCCACAGTGTTGCCTGGAAGAATGGGGAGGCAGAGGTAAGGTGTGTATGTGTGTGTGTGCGTGCATATGCCTGTAGAGTATGTGTGTGTGTGTATGGCACGTGTGTATTAGCAGAACTTTCCTTTTTTATGGAATCACAAAGGCTGGAGGTGTAACTGTTTCCTCATAATACCATTCACCCTTGGAGAGGAGACTGACGAAAATGAAGAGGTACATATACAAAAAAGAAAGTAGGCAAGAGAAATCATTTCTAAAATTATGGAAAAGTAAGGATTATAGCAAGTATTTTTCTTTTCTTTTGAGCTTATACTTGAAGCTTGAGCCAGATCACAGAGTTGCAGCAGCAATGCCCCTTATATCTTCCCAGGATATAAGATCGTGCAGGTGACCAGGAAGATCAGAAGACATGTGAGAGATGAGACAAGGCAAAGAGATCTTACCCTGGGGAGAATAATGGCTGCTAAATGAGTCTGTCCTCCCCTCAGATATGGACTCAATCAAAATTAATGCAGAGAGAAAGAAGCGTGAGATATGTTGAGCTGCCTGGACATTGTTTAAAACAAGTGGGTATTTAAAGAATAATCGTTAAATTTAATGGTGGAATTGGGAGAGATATGTCTTTTAGATTCAATTCTACCAGTGGCTGAGGTACGTGAAAAAGTGTCAAAGCGTGAAAGCAACCTACAAGGCCCATACTTGTACCTTTAATGCATTTTAACATTAAATGTTTACTTTTCTTTTTCTATGTAGGAGCTTAATGAGATAATTCTCTTTACTCAGGGGGTAGCATAAATTCTATACAATATATAGTATTTTTATAAAAATATTTTCTTCTAAGAAGTATGTTCTTGTATTGCAACTTGAAGAAGACCAAAAGAACTGTAAAACAAGTGGGACTTGCTGGAAAACTTACAAGCAGGATTAGAGCATGCACAGAACCGGGCAGCCCTGGGGAAGATGTGAATCCTGGCTCTGTCATTTTCTTGCCACGACATTTTGATCAATCACCTGTAGCAAGAGGATCGTTATGCCTCTTTTGCTTGGTGATGGAGCTCAGTAAATAAACTAAGGAAAATCATCTGGATTTTCCTGGCTAGCCCATGCTTAACAGTATTAGAAATTTAGTCTGAAATAGTCTTTTCTGCAGATAAGGAAAGTGAAGGTAAAAAACTCTGTGCCCGTGAGTGAGCATTAGAAGCTGGCCCCACTCCCAGACCTAACTAGGCTCCGAGGAAGGTCTTCTGACATCACTCCACAACCATGACGGAGTGAATACGCTTTTCTTTTAATGTGATACCTTCAAGTCAAAGATCAAATTCTCCATGATTATTGAAAATCTAAAATATGCCTGGTCTTACTTTTCCAAAGCAAAGGAGACTGAGACTGTGAGCTGTGACTTCCTCTCCTTTCAAAGGGACAAGGCTATTCCTCACAGAGTTTCTAACATTGTGTGTGATAAAGAAGCAAGTACACGGCCTAGGGGTATGATCCTTACAGGTAGCTGAGGCAGAGAAGTCCCCTAATGATTCAGGGAGTGGGACAGGAGGGGCTGGCTGGCTTGCAGATGAGGGGTGTGGAAGTCGGTCTCCGATTTGCAGTAGTACTTTGAACAAGGGCCCTCTTTGTACTTTGGCACTCACCCACTAGACTTCGAAAGAAAATAGGTCTCACCTAAACTGGATTTTCTCCCAATACATTAGCATTTGTACAATCTTGCCAACGTTTGGCTACTTGCTAATTAGTAACAGGATGTCTTCACTAAATTAAGTCATGTATTATTGCTGAACTGACCTGTAACAAGCCAATCAAGGAGTATTTTTTGTATATATAGGTTCAGTTTTTATTCTGGTGGGAACATCTCAGTTAGCAAACATAATCCAGTACCAGAAGTTGGATTACAATGACTTTTTTACTAATTCAAGGAAATGGGAATTTACAAAAATATAGCAAAATGTTAGGAAGCAACTGTTGTTTTTCCGATTCACTTACTCTCAAGTATTGGCCAGGAATGATTTGTCTTTTTAACAAGTAGTAGAAAAAACAAAGCTTTAGTAAAACAAAGCTTTAGTAAGGAAAGGATAATTCTTTCTCAAGAATCATTAAGAATTAAGCAACCAAAGACTGAGGTTGAAAGTATTTTACTTTGTAAGACCCGTTAATCTTCCTATTATACGAAGCTTCAAGTATTTTCAGAAGTTGAAGTAGAAAACATTGAGCTGGAATTAAGCAGAATAACATCTGGAAGTTGGAGCTAGATACTCCCAGGTGTATCTCTGGATTATTTATTTGGCTGCAGCTTCAACTGATGCTCCTGGTTTTCTTTAGATATTTAGAGAAATACAGATATTCATGAATCTCACACTCTTGTTTTACAGCTCCTCACAAAGACGATCTCCAGTTGGTCCTAACAGAATCATTATTAAATGGATGAACTTAGTACTTTTAAATCTGCTTAGACTTTAGGCAGGCTTCCCTGGTGGTTCAGATGGTAAACAATCCTCTTGCAACACAGGAGACCTGATTTCAATTCCTAGGTTGGGAAGATCTCCTGGAGGAGGGCATAGCGGCACACTCCAGTCTTCTTATTGGAGAATCTCCATGGACAGAGAAGCCTGGTGGGCTACAGTCCTTGGGGTCGTAAAGAGTCAGACATGACTGAATGACTAAGCACAGCGCAGCACAGCACACCTGTAAATATTGTTGATCTGTGTTTGCTGAAAAGTTCTCAAAGGACTGAATTCGGGGCTTCCCAGGTGGCGTTAGAGGTAAGAACCTGCCTGCCAGTGCAAGGAGATGTAAGAGATG
>SJYC01125446.1:0-58801 GCA_006408675.1 Madoqua kirkii | reverse complement strand
ATAGAATGGACTCAGGCACAAAAGCTTATCTTGCCCTGCTCCCTCCCACCAGCAATCCTTTCTTCAGGCTTTTACCCCCACTATTCTCCACCTTTCAGCTCTTCTTCTTTGTCCTATGCTAGATGTCAAATAAATTGTGTTAAGGCATTTTGTCAAAATGTTTACTTAGGACTATTTTCATTTTCAAAGAAATCTTGAAGGCCCCGAACTTTAAATTCTTGGAGAAATGTAGTTTAATGGTGGACTATTAGGACTTTTTATGCTTTTTGCTTTTGTTGGGGGCAGGCAGGATGAGAATACAGTTGATGGTGCCTTTCTGATATTCAGACAAACTACTTCCCCTACTCATAAGATCAGCCTTGCTTCTAAAGAATAATAAAATATTAAAACTTAAAAAAAATGTATTCAAGTTGTACATAATAAAGGTTAATTTTTCATTGTAATTTTACATCTGTAGACCATGTCACACAACATGTTTTACATCACAAAGCTCTATATTTCTTACCAAATAGACAAAAATCAGTTGGTCTCACACATTGACTATAAAATTATATATTTGCATATTATTTAGTTTCTGAAGGCCATCACAATTCATTCCTGTTTTATATAGTTATTAGGTTCTATGATATTGGTCCAAGATGAATACAATAGTGATATATAAATGGCTTTAAGATATTATTGAATTTTCTACTGTATAATTTTTTGTCTAGTGATTAAACTCCAACTCAGGAGAAAATATGTTTAATATTCATTCCAGATCAATATAATATAAAATGGGAAATTATACTTGGGTGGCAACTCAGCTATTGTATAATAATGGATTTCAAAAACATAGACATTATGTAACAACCATTATGGTTAATAGGATGCCTTTCAATTAAAAGCTCTCCCTTAAGACTTGAACCCGAGAACCTTATTAAAGCCAAAGGTTACATTAGCAGTAGAAAAGAAAAAAGAAAGTACTACAGTTTTCTGATAAATATATAGACATTTAATTATAGAGTTCTCACTCTTTATCTTTCTTCTGCATAACACTACTGTTAGTTGTGGCCTTTGCCCCTCCCACTGCTTCTATGTACATCTTTCAAGGTTGTGTACTGCACGACTGCAGGAAGCTCCATTTATGCAGACACTATGAAAAGCCCCTGGACTTGTGAAGTTCCCAACCTGAGAAACTATATATGGTATCCCTGGCCCCTACTTCCACTCCATACTGGACTCCTTGTACTAGAAACTAGAATTCTGTGGCCTCAGATATGAACTAAAGGAGAAAACATTTCAAGCATGGCCTGAACCTGGAATATGGCTCATTTTCAGCTTTTCTAGATAGATTCCAATATCTGGATACTAACAACTTAAAGAGTTACAGGTGTGTGTCAGTTGCAATTTTTAAACATGTAGCAGACATTGCTGACTTTTGATTGCATGTGATGAGAACAGAAGTGGGATTATGATTATAGCTCAGTTTATTCAGCCCACTTCTGGGTGGCCTCACGAGAGCAGAGAAGCAAGCAGCAGAATGTCTAGCAGGTTCTGAAAAGAAAGAGGAGTGTGAAAAACCAGAGAAAAATAAGACAAAAGAGTATTGTTATTTGTGAGTACTTTGTAAGTGACTTTTTACTGTTTTCCAGCACACTTAAGAGTGGGTGTTGTGGGCAACTCTGGCCTAAACTTGAAGTCTGACATTTAGTCATTAGGGAACTGAGCTTTCAGTTTCGTCTGTCTGTCTGCCAGTGACATTTGAAACATCTGTCTAGCAACCTCAACCTGAAAGAGTGATGTGCATTGGTACTTCGTAGTAGAATCACAGAACTTTGCTGCTGTTATTGGTATAACAGAGCTCTGCTAGAATCTCTAATCCCAGATGGAATACTGACTCTGAGACAGAATAGGAACGGAGATCCATGCATTTCTGCACTCGAGCATTTTCTTTTTCTAAAGGAGTTTGATTTAACTCCAGGCGCATTACATTAGAGCTGTGTTTGCAACACAACTTTATAGTGGGTTCTCCCCAAGTCCAAGTGAATGCATGTCGAGTAAACATCCCCCCCAAAGATCCCATTAAAATGTAAACATGAAAGAATGCTCAGTCCAGCTGTGGTCTTACCACTTGCCTTGTGCTGCACATCTGGCGGAAACTGGTCAGGAGCATACCGTTGGCAGTCTGGCTGTGTGGAACAATAAAACATTATTATAGCAATAGGGGCTGCAAACCAAACACGGTGGCACGTTAAAAATATAGCTGTTCTATGTGGCTTTATTACCCAGGCAACACAAAAGTAGTTGCTACCCAAACCTGTTGCTCCCTTATCTCCCTGATCACTGTTACCATCTCCCTACCCACCCTCCTCCTAAATCCACTAAGTATTCGGTCAGAATTTTGGATTCTGATTTTTTTTTTTGAAGCAGATGTGTTTTGAATATGTGCAGAAGTATAAACACATTTGTAAAAACTATAGCCCATAAATAAAAGAATTTATCATCAACAAATGTTCTTTTTTAAAACCCTCACACAGGAGGTAACAGGAAGACCAAGGCAAAAATGTACAAGTTGAATGTTTTCCAGTGGTTCAAAGAAGAAATCTCAGCCATGAGGGCATGGCTTATGGAGGCTCAGGATGGTAAAGCAGGGGAAAACCTTCCTTTTGTACTGTTCCTCTGCAGAAACTGTTCTAAATTGCTTAGATAGTTTAGACTAGAGAGGCAATGAGAAGACAGGGCACACTGGGATTCTTCACTTGGAATTTCTCCTAGATGTACGCCAATTAAGAACAGCTAGATATTGAACCTCAGGAAACCTGTCAAATGAATTGCATTGAAATAAATATAAACTATGGGCAGTCCTGGGTGTTCACTGGAAGGACTGATGTTGAAGCTGAAATTCCAACACTCTGGCCACCTGATGTGAAGAGCTGACTCATTTGAAAAGACCTTGATTCCGGGAAAGATTGAGGGCAGGAGGAGGTGGGGATGACAGAGGATGAGATGGCTGGATGGCATCACTGACTTGATGAATGTGAGTTTGAGTGAACTCTGGGAGTTGTTGATGGACAGAGGGGCCTGGCGTGCTGCAGTCCATGGGTCGCAAAGAGTTGGACACAACTGAGTGACTGAAGTGAACTGACCTGATGGGCTTCCCAGGTGGATCAAATAGTAAAGAATCTGCCTGCCAGTTCAGGAGATGCAGGAGATGTGGGTTTGATCCCTGGGTTGGGAAGATCCCCTGGAGGAGGAAATGACAACCCACTCCAGTGCTCTTGCTGGGAAAATTCCATGGACAGAGGAACCTGGTGGCTACAGCCCGTGGGGTTGCAAATGGTTGGATACGACTGAACACAGACAAACAAAATATAAACTATAGACCGGAGTTTCAAAATATAGGTCCAAGGCCAGAATATTGGATTTACCCACTTAGAAAAGAGTAGTCTCAGCTTTACCCAGGAGATTGGTCTGTCTTCCTGCTCCAGATGCTGGTCCCTGCCTCCTCTACCTCTCTCCTCAAGACACAGTGAATATAAAGCTTTTGTTCTATTATTCAATTACCACCTGAAAATAACTCAGGAACATTTTCTCTAACAACCAGCCAATAGGGAGCATTTTATAGGGCTGCCAGACCACTGAAAGTAGCCTAAAATTTCAGTTCCTGACAAGCATCCTGACAAGATGCTAAGAAATACTGGATCTGGTGCGGTCTGACTCCTTTACCCTCACTCAAACACCTAGGCTCTTGGCCCCTTTTGGTCCAGGAAAAAACTAAAAGAGGATATGAGATCATCTCTGTTTTTCATCTCCTCATTTATTTTTAGATGTCTCAAATAACACTGGATAAGTGACGTGAGCCTCAGTTTTATATTCCAGCATAGCTGCCCAAACAAGGTGAATATATCATAATTTTACAAACACTATTGCATGGGCTTTAATTCAGGCTTAGAAATAAGCATGAAACATGAAATATTATTTTAAAATGAACGCTAGGAGTTTCTGTAATTTTTTCCTTATACTGAGATTTTGTTTAACTGAATACTGCTTGAAAATGTAGCTATTACATGACTTGGAATCTGGTTTCAAATACAGACCTTTATTTGGTGATAATTTTATGTGATCTGGACTGCCTTATTGTTTGTAACTGATAGGAAAACACTCATGTGCTTTTGTAGTAGGTGAATTTCTATCTTCTTGAAGATTTGAAGTAAATAGTCATTTTTGCTTCCAGGCAAATTTGATTGATTCATTGGCTTTCTAGTTAATCTTCCACAAGAGCATTTCCCAATTCCCTAACCTGTAGACAACTAAAGTCCTTAGTAAATTTTTATCTCTTTATGTTTCCTACAATATTAATTTCCTTCTATATTCTAAAAAAATTTAAGAATGATAGCTGTGTTTGGAGATTCCCAGAAATGTTTCTAATGAAAAGAAAAAAGTAAACAGGTAAAGAAAAAAAAATTGGAGCAAGGAGAGCAGACAGAAGCAGCAATCAACAGCAACACAAAAGAACCAAATTCTCATCTGTGCTCTGTGTCACACCAGGGTCAAGTAAGAGATGCTCATTAAATTCTGACATCCTTCTGCCACCCAAAGAGTAATTATCTCCACTCTTGGAAAAGGGCTTTTGAGTCAAAAGCCTTAAATACAAAAGTGTGAGAAGTTTCAGGCAACTCTGAACTCCTTGACTGTTCTCCTAGGAAAATCCCAGTTAAAATTTCAGATTCTTTGCATAATCAGAAATATGGTTAATAATAACTAAGAGAAAAGAGATTGTCTGAGCCAATCCAACGTGAAGAAAAATGCATGATTTATTTCCTGTGTAACGATTCTGTCTATGTAGGTGAAATAGAGAATAGAGACAAATTTCCAGACCATGGGGGAGGGTGGGTGGAATACTGCCATTAGAAGGAAAGGGAGGGTGTTTTGGGTCTGACTTATTCAGGTTGACTGTTCAAATCAATTCCACTCACAAATAATTGCTTCACTATTCACTTCATTTTGCCTGGGTAGACACAGCCGTAGAAAGCAACTTAAGTGGGTCACTTTTTCTTGAATCCTTTAAGAATACCCTTTCAATTGGAAAATGTCAAAGACTATTTTGCACAGATGTAACCATATTCACAGTAGTTGAATATAAGTTTACAACTGAAAAAGGCATCTCCCAGACTGTTTTGTTATGTTCGCTTTGCTTTTCTTTGTACACAGAAATGTCTTCTTTGGTAAAGTCAAGTGTGTCATTAAAAATGACCCATATCAATAGTATGTTTGTTCATGGAATTTTGGCTCACTTTGATACCTTTCAGTGAATGTATTCATATTTATATGTCCTGTAGTTGCAGGGTTCCAAAGATGCTTGGAGTGTACATTGACACTGTAACTCTGCAAATCAGAGCCCAAGATAAACAGAGGCTCTTTTTGTAGAAAATAATATGTTCCAGTGTTCCAGAGACAGACATCATTTTTACCAAAAGAGAGTATTAGCATGTATTAGAGACACAGCACCTGATGGCTGGAATGAAGGCTCCTACTTACTGGGTGCATCTGTAGGTCCTGCACAGTCCCAGGGCCCATCAGAAGGTATGGATCCCTTGGGCAGACATTCCCGTCGCAGTTACAGGTTGGGAAACACATTTGAGGAGAAGAATGCTGTTGGTTCACCAAAAGCAGGTACAACTGGGGAGTCACACTGACCCTTGCTTTATACAACCCCAAGGATTGGTTGAAATTTTAAGGTTTAGCTTAAATCTGGCATAATCCAAATTCAAGATAGGAGGTCTGTCAATCAATGCAGATACTGAGATAGATGAAGCCACAGGCCAAATTTTATTCAAAGTGAAACTATAGTTATTCTTCCATGCTGAAGATACTAAAAATAGTTGAAAATGTATATAGACTTAACTTTATGTTTCTGAGTTATCTTCACAGAGTCCTCACTTAAGAAGAACCAATCTTTAAGTCATAAAACAAATTTTCCTAAACTGTAGCCAGAGACTCCAATGACATAACTAATGTCCAGAGAGGAAATGAGGAATAATATTCATTCCTAAATCTACTAGAGAACCCATGGACTGGAATGCTCTAATGCCCAAGAAGATATTCTTTCTCAAAAAAAAGGATGAAGTCTTTGATATTGTTTTCCACTGTTGATGGAAGCAACTGTATGAACTACCGAGGAAATATATTTCTCAGGTATTTGTAGTCTATGAAGAAATTTCTATTTGCATGAACACACACTAAGGCGTATGCTCCTGTTGAAACATATTCTGTAAAGCATCTGCTTTTCTTGAGTGTTAGGGTCTAGAGGTCTTGGTACCTAAGTAGTATCTCTCCAATGACATTTTAATTGATAATGAAGAGCATGAGTTGTCCTAGGTCCTCTGTTCAGAACTTGAATCTGCCTGTAATTGGGACCATGAGAAACTGCTGCATTTGGGAATAAATGTGAGTAAAACTCAGAGTCTGCATTTCTAACATGACAAGAAAGTTGTGAGTAAGGATCAACATACCTGTTTTAATTGCCTCTCTAGTTTTTCTTTTTCCATCTGACTATCTTTTATCTGTGGACAAGACAAAAGCATTTGTGTGTCAGAAAGAGCTGTTGTCTTAAAGCAGTTCCTGGCCCAGCTGGCAGGGATCAGCTCAGAAATCCAGGGGCTGAAGCCCTGATAACAATAATGCCGATAAAAATAGTTGAGTTTTGGATTTTTCAGGCATAAATTGGTTCTACTGTGAAATTTCCAAATGAAGTTTGCAAAGTTGGATATTTTAAAATTGTTATTCCCCATTATTGAGATCACTACAATTCTGTTTTAGGTTGATGTATTTAGCTCTAGATGTGAATGTAGATATAGACATAGATGTGGGCATAGAAATAGCTTCTACTGCTTATTGAATGTAATTGTATAGTCAATTGTATAGTCAAAGTTTCCACAATAAATTTTAGAAGTTGCATATGTACTTAATACATGCCAGACACCGATCTAAGTGCTTTACACTTAATAACTCACATTCGAGCCTCCAATACCCCTAAATGACACTTAAAAGTATTATTCCTATTTTACAGAAGAGGTCACTGAGGTATGAGATGCTGAGCAACTTGTTGAAAGTCACAGTTATACTTCATCTGGCAGAGTCACCTCCCCTGAGTTCCCGCAACATCTGACACATCCAAGGAAAGCTGGTTTTTCTAGCATTCTTCAATCATGCTGTTGTCATCCCTGAAGTGAAAGTGAAAGTGTTAGCCACTCAGTTCAGTTCAGTTCAGTCGCTCAGTCGTGTCCAACTCTTCACGACCCAGTTCTTTGCGATTTCATGGACTAAAGCCCACCAGGCTCCTCTATCCCTGGAATTTTCCAGGTAAGAATATTGGAATGGGTAGCCATTCCCTTCTTGAGAGGATCTTCGTGACCCAGGGACTGAACCCAGGTCTCCTGCTTTGCAGGCGGATTCTTTACCATCTGAGCCATATGATACCTTTCCAAGTCCCACCTATGGGGTTATTCTCTCCTTTCAGTTCAGTTCAGTCTCTCAGTCATGTCCGACTCTTTCCAACCCCATGGACTGCAGCACTCCAGGCCTCCCTGTCCATCACCAACACCTGGAGTCTACTCAAACTCATGTCCATTGATTGAGTCAGTGATGTCATCCAACAATTTCATCCTCTGTCATCCCCTTCTCCTCCCACCTTCAATCTTTCCCAACATCAGGGTCTTTTCAAATGAGCCAGTTCTTCATATCAGGTGGCCAAAGTATTAGAGTCTCAGATTCAGCATCAGTCCTTCCAATGAACACCCAGGACTGATTTCCCTTAGGATGGACTGGTTGGAACTCCTTGCAGTCCAAGGGACTCTCAAGAGTCTTCTCCAACACCACAGTTCAAAAGCATCAGTACTTTGGTGCTCAGCTTTCTTTATAGTCTGACTCTCACATCCATACATGACAACTGGGAAATCCATAGCCTTGACTAGGTGAACTTTGTTGGCAAAGTAATGTCTCTGCTTTTGAATATACTATCTAGGTTGGTCATAGCTTTTCTTCCAAGGAGCAAGCATCTTTTAATTTCATGGCTGCAGTCACCATCTGCAGTAATTTTGGAGTCCCCCAAAATAAAGTCTGTCACTGTTTCCATTGTTTCCCCATCTATTTGCCATGAAGTGATGGGACCAGATGCCAAGATCTTAGTTTTCTGAATGTTGAGATTAAATCCAAGTTTTTTACTCTTCTCTTTCACTCTCATCAAGAGACTCTTTAGTTCTTCTTTGCTTTCTGCCATAAGGGTGGTGTCATCTGCATATCTGAGGATGTTGATATTTCTCCCAGCAATCTTGATTCCAGCTTGTGCTTCATCCAGCCCAGCGTTTCTCATGATGTACTCTGTATATCAGTTAAATAAGCATGGTGATGCTTGACGTACTCCTTTTCCCATTTGACATATTGTTCCATGTCCAGGTCTAATTGTTGCTTCTTGACCTGCATACAGATTTCTCAGGAGGCCTGTAAGGTGGCCTGGTATTTCCATGTCTTTAAGAATTTTCCACAGTTTGTTGTGATCCACACAGTCAAAGGCTTTGGCATAGTCAATAAAGCAGAAATAGATGTTTTTCTGGAATGCTCTTGCTTTGTCTATGATCCAATGGATGTTGGCAATTTGATCTCTGGTTCCTCTGCCCTTTCTAAATCCAGCTTGAACATTTGGAAGTTCTTGGTTCATGTACTGTTGAAGCCTGGAATGGAGAATTTTGAGTATTACTTTGCTAGTGTGTGAGATCAGTGCAGTTGTGTGGTAGTTTGAATGTTGTTTGGCATTGTCTTTCTTTGGAATTGGAATGAAAACTGACCTTTTCCAGTCCTGTGGCCATTGCTGGGTTTTCCAAATGTGCTGGCATATTGAGTGCAGCACTTTCACAGCATCATCTTTTAGGATTTGAATTAGCTCAACTGGCTTCCATCACTTCCACTAGCTTTGTTTGTAGTGATGCTTCTACGGCCCACTTGACTTCATATTCCAGGATGTCTGGCTCTAGGTGAGTGATCACACCATCGTGATTATCTGCATTGTGAAGATCTTTTTCATATAGCTCTTCTGTATATTCTTGCTGCCTCTTAATATCTTCTGCTTCTATTAGGTCCATAACATTTCTGCCCTTTATTGTGCCCATTTTGCACAAAATGTTCCCTTTGTATCTCTAATTTTCTTGAAGATATCTCTAGTTTTCCCCATTCTATTGTTTTCCTCTATTTCTTTGCGTTGATCACTGAGGAAGGCTTTTTTCACTCTTGTTATTCTTTGGAACTCTGCATTCAAACAGGTATATCTTTCCTTTTCTCCTTTGCCTTTCACCTTTCTTTTCTCAGCTATTTGTAAGGCTTCCTCGACAACCATTTTGCATTTTTGCATTTCCTTTTCTTGGGGATGGTCTTGACCTGCCTCCTGTACAATGTCACGAACCTCTGTCCATAGTTCATCAGGCAGTCTATCTATCAGATCTAGTCCCTTCACTCTATTTTTCACTTCCACAGTATAATCATAAGGGATTTGATTTAGGTCATACCTGAATGGTCTAGTGGTTTTCCCTACCCTCTTAAATTTAAGTCTGAGTTTGGCAATAAGGAGTTCATGATCTGAACCACAGTCAGCTCCCAGTCTTGTTTTTGTTGACTGTATTGAACTTCTCCATCTTTAGCTGCAAAGAATATAATCAATCTGATTTCAGTATTGACCATCTGGTGATGTCCATGTGTAGAGTCTTCTCTTGTGTTGTTGGAAGAGGGTGTTTGCTATGACTGGTTCATTCTCTTGGCAAAACTCTATTAGCCTTTGCTCTGCTTCATTCTGTACTCCAAGGCCAAATTTGTCTGTTACTCCAGGTGTTTCTTGACTTCCTACTTTTGTATTCCAGTCCCCTCTAATGAAAAAGACAATTTGGGGGGGTATCAATTCTAGAAGGTCTTGTAGGTATTTATAGAGCTATTCAACTTCAGCTTCTTCAGCACTTCTGGTCGGGGCATAGACTTGGATTACTGTGATATTGAATGGTTTGCCTTGGAAATGAATAGAGATCATTCTGCCATTTTTAAGACTGCATCCAAGTACTGCATTTTGGACTCTTTTGTTGACTATGATGGCTACTCCATTTCTTCTAAGGGACTCTTGCCCACAGTAGTACATATAATGGTCATCTGAATTAAATGCACCCATTCCATTCCATTTTAGTTTGCTGCTTTCTAAAATGTCTATGTTCACTCTTGCCATCTCCTGTTTGACCACTTCTAATTTGCCTTAACTCGTAGACCTAACATTCCAGGTTCCTATGCAATATTGCTCTTTATAGCATCGGACTTTACTTCCATCACCAGTCACATTCACAGCTGGGTGTTGTTTTTGCTTTGGCTCCATCTCTTCATTCTTTCTGGAGTTATTTCTCCACTGATCTCCAGTAGCATATTGGGCACCTACCAACCTGGGGAGTTCATCATTTAGTGTCCTATCTTTTTGCCTTTTCATACTGTTAATGCAGTTCTCAAGGCAAGAATACTGAAGTGGTTTGCCATTCCCTTCTCCAGTGGACCACGTTTTGTCAGAACTCCCCATCATGACCAGTCCGTCTTGGGTGGCCCTACACGGCATGGCTCATAATTTCATTGAATTAGACAAGGCTGTGGTGCATGTGATCAGACTAGTTAGTTTTCTGTGATGGTGGTTTTCAGCTGTCTGCCCTCTGATGGAGAAGGATAAGAGGCTTATGGAAGTTTCCTGATGGGAGAGACTGACTGAGGAGGAACCTGGGTCTTGTTCTGATGGGTGGGGCCATGCTCCTTTTAATCCACAGCCCTGCTCATCAACAGAAGATTGAATTAAAGATTCTCTCCTTTGGTCCTCCCATATAGGGTCTTACATTTATTACATGCTTTTTTTGTACTCCGGTGTGTACTACGTTCAGTCAGTTCTCATGATTCACAGTAGTTATATTCTATAAAGTAACCATGAACACTGAAGTAGCAACACTGAATCATTGCTTCCGGGGAAATGCAGGCTTAGGTTCCTACCAGCCTCTGGTCATGCCATTTTTGTTAATCATTCAGTACATAATCTTGTTTCATGTGTGTTTCTCTTAAAGATACCTTATTTGGTGTTCAGTCACTCAGTAGTGTCTGACTCTTTGTGACCCCGTGGGCTGCAGCACACCAGGCTTCCGTGTCCTTCACCATCTCCTGGAGCTCTCGCAAACTCATATCCATTGAGTCAGTGATGCCATCCAACCATCTCGTCCTCTGCCATCCCCTTTTCCTTCTGCCTTCTATCTTTCCCAGCATTAGAGTCTTTTTCCAGTGAGCTAACTCTTCACATCAGGTGGCCGAAGTACTGGGGCTTCCGCTTCAGCATCAGTCCTTTCAATGAACATTCAGGGCTGATTTCCTTCAGATTGACTAGTGTCAATACTTGCTGTCCAAGAGATTCTAAAGAGTCTTCCCAGCACCACTCAGTTCAAAGGCATCAATTCTTTGGCACTCAGACTTTTTTATTGTCCAGTTCTCACATCTGTACATAACTACTGGAAAAACCATAGCTTTGACTATATGGATCTTTGGAGGCAAAGTAATGCCTCTGCTTTATAACATGCTGTCTAGGTTTGTCATTGCTTTTCTTCCAAGGAGCCAGCGTCTTTTAATTTCATGGCTGCAGTCACCATCCAGAGTGATTTTGGAGGTGATGAAAATAAAGTCTGTCACTGTTCTCATTGTTGTCCCATCTACTTGCCATGAAGTTTAGCAAGTCTTATAGATCTGTAAATAATAGCGCTATATTCATCCCTGAATGAAGCTTATCTGACATATATTTTTTCTCCAGTAGGCAGTTTGCAGCTTTCCGGCACTTAGGAACACTGGATAGCACTTCAGCTCTAGCTTGAGGGCCATTAAAAAATGAGATCTCCAAAAAAAGCTCAAAAATGTGAAAAATGTGGCACTAAATAGACCATGAAAAGAACACTTTCTACAGTATGAGAGCTGAAAGACGGCAGCGTCACCTTTTGGACTTCCACTAGGAATAAGTGTGTTAGGAGGCTTAAATATTTTGCTGCTCTGTGCAAGTTCACAAATGAACTTAAAGGTGGTCCAAGAATTGATTTTGGGGTGGCAAATATATTTTAGTGAGTAGGTGAATTCACAAAATTGGAACCTGCAAATGACAAGGATAGACTATATAGGTTCCCCTCACTATACTGTGGGCCTTTTCGTAGCAATGATTATTTTTTAGTTCCTTCACAGCATATACAGAAAGCCTGGAAGAAAGAAAGCATCAAAATTAGATATCATGATGCACTGAATGTGGCAGGCTAATTATAAAACTAAATGAAACTTTTATAAATTCTCCCTTCCAATAAACTATTTAAGAAATACCTGTGAGCCATGACTTGGGCTGGATGTTGAATAGATTTTTTTTTTTTTTCACTTAATCTTGAGAATAACCTTGTGAAGTCATGAGGCAAGTATCATCATATTTTACAGGTGAGTATGACTCAATGGACGTGAGTCTGAGTCAACTCCGGGAGTTGGTGGACAGGGAGGCCTGGCGTGCTGCGGTTCATGGAGTCACAAAGAGTCGGACACGACTGAGCAACTGAACTGAACTGAACTGATGACGGTAGTAAAGAACCCACCTGAGAATGCAGGAGACTTAAGAGACTCAGGTTTGATCCTTGGGTTGGGAAGATTCCCTGGAGGAATCATGGCAACCCACTCTAGTATTCTTGCCTCGAGAAGACACGGACAGAGGAGCCTGGAGGGCTATAGTCCACAGGGTCACGAAGAATCAGACACAACTGAAGTGACTTAGCACGCATATGGTGAGAGAAGTTAAGCAACTTATTTTAGAGACAGAAGTTTGGGAATTACATGAAACATCTTAGAGACATCTAATTCAATTTTGTCATTTTACAGATGATGAAAAGGAAGTACAGGAAAAAGTTCAATATTTACTCAAGGTCCTCACCAACTGGTAAAGTAGGCATGAACATCAGACTTTTTTATCCTTAGATTTCTCCTAAGCATCTTTCACTTTGCCACACTGACTATTTTTACCAGTCATTGCCTTAAATGATAGGAGGCAGGGACAGGAGGTGAAAGGAGGAATCACCATCCTCAGTGATAGGAGGAATATACTTTGGTATGCAAGCAACTAGTACCAGATAAAAATTCCTTTGGTCAAGTGGTGCGTTTGGACCATAGGTAATATACCACTCAAACAAGTATTATATTATGGCATTTAACCTGCTGTTGATACATTTAACACAGATTGTTACATCATCTACTACATTCTGTGAATTCTATCATACTTTTATCTGAGTAAATGAGACTTTTGAAGAGTAAATGCCTATACTATCATTATAAAGAAAAATTTGATAGTTTTAGCATATTACTAAGATCTTTCTTTAGTTCATAAGCACAGTTATACAGCACTGTGATTAAATAACACATTCATTCTGTTGATATCAAACAAAAATTACAGATGACACAGAAAATTACTGTGGATTATAGCCTACAACACAAATAGATGATTGTATGTTTCTAGCTGTACTAGAGTGTCTATAATGGGAAGAACATTGCCAATCTAGGTAAATACTTATCATCAATCTGATTTAATGTAGTAGAATGAATAAAATTAAAATACGGCAGGAAGTAAAATGATTTGTGCAGTGACAAGTTCAAAGAAATGAAGACAATTTTGCATGTAAGACGTAAAAATTGAGAGCAATTTTCTAAGAACAATCAGAACATTTCTCACCCACTGTTATACAAATAAGTTGCATGCATTACTTTTGGAAAAAGCATTTTATTATGCTTTTACCATTATTTTATTCCTTCTAATTTCTTAGAAAGGAAATGGTCGTTCCAAATAATTTTCCATGTAAAATTAGGAATTTAAAGTTAATCCTTAAAAAAGACGTCAAAGAAGAAACTGAATTTAATTCACAATCTACTTTGTATTAGGAAGAAGAGCATGACAAAAAGTTTAAAATCTCCTCTGAGACTAAGGATCTGGAACTTATGGAGCTGTCACAGCACGTCTCACAGTTTCTTGTTTATTGAAACACATTGCATAATTTTGCAAATTAAAAATTTGGTGGTTCCTTTTCTTTTTTTGTGTTTCCTGGTGGCTCAGAGGATAAAGCATCTGCCTGCCATATGGGAGACCCAGGGTTCGATACCTGGGTTGGGAAGATCCCCTGGAGAAGGAAATGGCAACTCACTCCAGTATTCTTGCCTGGAGAATCCCATGGACAGAGGAGCCTGGTGGGCTACAGTCCACTGGATTGCAAAGTCAGACACGACTGAGCGAGTTCACTTTTTTTTTCACTTTTTTTTTTCTTAAGCCTAAATTGTGTTAGCTATATTTCCCTTATTAACATCAATATTTACCCATTATGGCAACTTCTTGAGCCTATGTTTAATAAATTCTATTGCACTTAATTTTAACATGCTTACAGTTAATATTCTGTTCTAATAAAGTGGCTTATATTATCTGGCTTTCTTGAGAGTGCTTCAGTTACATTAAATCTGGGAACCCACTGAACAAAATTCTTGGTCTCAATAGATATATAAATGACATTCATTATGCATGTTTTTGGAAGACAGGAACATTCCAATGTAGTCCTTCAAAGAAAAATGGTAAGAATTTAGAAACAACTTCAATGTATAGGAGTGTTTTGTCTTTGAATTTAAGTGCTATTTAGTTCCAACTCTCATTCTACCAAGATAAATATTATGAGAAAAAAGATCAAAAGAATCGGATTTTGTAAAAGACTTTGGAATCCAATTTTTTGGATAACTCTTTAATATACTTAAGTTAAAAGGAATCACCATTTTCATCTCTTTACAAAATTGTTTGCAAATGATTTCATCCCAGATGCTAATCTCTCTCTCAAAAAAAGGCCATTAACAGAAGCCAAAATATCTCGATTTTTTTAATGAGAAAATAAATATAAAAAACATATGTGCTGGCAAAGTTATTTGAACTTATACCCGAGAATTCAGCCCGTTCAACTGGGATTGAAAGTCTGAATAATTTGCTGTAGCTCCTCTTTTTCTTGATTAAGTCTTTCTTGGTCTAATCGCTCCTTTTTGAAGTCTTCTTCATATATTTGCACCTAGGAAATCTTAACATGTGGTTACTGCTAGCTTCCTTTTCTCTTAAGCCATTTAAATGAGTTCAGAAGAGATGCTGTCTGGGTTTGTCCAATCTGAGACATGGATGTCCTCTTTTCATGAATATGTCTGTATGGTGGGACTCCATCTTGATACCTGTGACTATAATTTTGTCTTTTAGTTTGTTTAGAATGGCACTTTCTCAACGTTTTTCTCATTGAGCAGTAATTCATAAGTAAATTCATGGACATTTTGAAAAATATTCACTTCACCAATATTTCTATTGCATATTACATGACTGTGAGGAAACCTTGACCCTGCTTGACTCCATCAATGTTAAGTGTCACTGTTTGGAACAAATCATTCATCTCTAAAACAAGGCTTTAACATATAACTATTGCTTGAAGTTCTTCAGTCAGTTTACTGACAATAGCTAAGCGAAGCCACTGAATCCTGACATGTCAAAGTTTCTAAAAAGAAATTATAAGGTAAGCACAAGTTAAAAATGAAAGGCTCATGTATGTGGGAAAGCAAGGGATGTTTGTTAAAGGACATTCATGAGAGTTGCCCTTTATAAGTAACTGTGGATGTATATCATAAAAAAAGAGGAACGTTTTAGTGGAATGCCTCTTGAGAAGTACTCCAAATATTGCAGAAAAGTAATCAAAACAACCCTGCCCCAGAACAGATTTAATTATTATTTGTTTTAATTGGTGTAGTGTTGATTGGTGGCTTGGAGACTAGAATGTGGAGTTATGAAAACATATGAAGCTTAAGGAATGAAGCAAAGGAATTCCTCTAAAACTAGGTTTAAATTATAACTTACATGAGAACCTACTAGGTAGATGTTTGTCTATTAACGTTAAACCACATTGCACCACCATCACCAACAGTGCAAAAAATTTTAACTAAAGGATTATCAATTTTAAGTAATAATAATAGAACAAAGTGTAATAGGCAAGAGAGGAAAAAATGAAACAGTTTATATAGCTCTATATGCAGATATACATATTTAATTTCAAGCCTTTTTTCATCAGAAGCATTGCAAAGGAACTATATGCAGTCAAGCTGACATTTTGTTTTCTGGTGTTGGTGTTTATTATTATTATTTTTTTTGGTTGAGAGTGGCAGTCAAAAGGCACAGACACAGTTTAATCAATGTATAATTAATAAACAATTACCAGAGGCAACTAAAGTGGGAGAAGCCCATTGATTAGAACAGAACACACTAATAGTGATGTCATCACTTAGGTGGCCAATTCAAGCTCAGTTTCTTTGTGAATTTAAATCCTCTAGAGTTTCATGCAGCACTTGGTGGTGTAATGATTTTAGTTACCCGGTTAGAAACATGCACAGTTAAAATGTGAATGCAGAAAGCTAGCAAAAGGGCCATACAAAAATGAAGGAGATTAATTCTGGTCTACTCTTGGGGGTTACGAAAAAAAGAATACTTGCCACTGTCTCAAATACAAACTAAACCATTACTGTAAACACTGCATGCAAGAGCAACTCTCCTGCATGAAATTTACATTATGTGAGAGCAGTGAAGATGACTCGAGTGTCTGAACATAAGCAGTCTTTTTTTCAAAGGAATCCTGGCTTGTACCAGTGATTGAGAATCTGGCAGTTTTAACACTCTGACTATACCCTTAATCTCTCCATGGGTTTATTTTTAAGCTGTATATTTGATTCTGAATGTAATGAAGCAGATTATTCAAATGGAGTTGATCGAAGAAAAAGGTCCAATTTTACGTCAAATGCTCTGGATATTTTAGATTTATAAATAGGTTACATTCTATGAAGTAACAAGAGTAATGTAAATAACAGTATCACAGCTGCTCAATTCTTCTATGTATTGCATCAAGATTCCTTGTAACTGGCACTTGCTCAGAGCAAAACAGCCAACAAGGTACTCCCAGGGACATCAGAAAATCATACGTATACACTCTCTGTCAATGACATCCTGTCCTACAAGCTGCCATTGTTAGCATATCACCAACAATGTGTGCTTTGAAGACTGGAATTCTTGTATTTATCAACACCCCTTGAACTGTTGCAGCCCTTTACCTATATGAGCTCATTCTACCTCTCATAGGAAAAGAGATGTGATACGTTCGTGTGGCCCTGTGGCTAAGCCAGTTCCAGCTAGATAGTTCAGGCAGTGCTATGTCCCATAGCCCTGTGCCGCTGAGGCATGCAAGAGCTTATCAGAGCATCCTTGACTCTTGCTGTGTGCTTGGCAATAGTGAGTGAAGCAGAGTGGGTGGGAAGGAGGAAGCCATAACTCATCAGTAAATTCCTAGGCAGTGCCATCCGTATGTGGGAGTAGATAAACAGACTTGCCTCCTCTGTGATCAGTGCAGAGTATTCCCTTTAAAACTGCCCTCATTGTTCCAAAGCCTGGAAGGTCCGCAGCTACAGAGGAGCAGCCCAGCTGCTGCCATTTTCCGAAAAGGTCCAGAGTTTGGGTTAATAGTGTCTTCGAAATAAATTGTGTCTGCATGAAAAATCTCTGGAATCAGTGCTAATAGAATTTCACTAAAAGGTTAATTAGCATGCCCTTCCTTTCAGTTGTGTGCTCTTGGGCAAGCCACTCAACCCATCTGAAATTCAATTTTCTTTTTTATAAAGTGTGAGAGTTGGACTAGTTGATCTAAATTTCCCCATAAAGCTTTAAAATTAGGTAATTATAATTAAATACATGCAAAAACCTTTGACACAAAGTGAAAAACAGGACTTCTAGAAATGTCTAAATCAGCACATGAACAACAGGCCCTAAGTTCTTCTCAAGACTGCTCCACGTTCAACTTCTCACCTGCTGTTTGAGAACTTCCATTTCTGTTGGCATCTCCTCACGGCTGCACTCCATTTCAGATTTCCCCAAACGGTCCTCAGGAGATGAAGAACACTCCACTTTCAAGGCATCCTGCAGAGCCTGTGTTGTAAGATAAGCACACTGTTGACCTAAGAGTTGTCACATATGTATTTCTCTGCAATTATTGCAATCATTTCAGTTGCACTCACAAGGAAGAAGTTCATTTTTAAAGGCCTCACTAAACAACATTATTCTGATTTTCTAGCATATATGCATTTTTTCCAGAATCTCTGTCTTTTCTCCATGATGGTGCTTATGTTATTCAACTCTCTTTGTTACTCAAGAAGGATTTTGATATTACAGACCCTCCCTCCCACCTGACTAATCATGGCTGGAAAACAGATATGTAGTTTTTCTCTAGAGTCTCTGCTTCAGTCAAATATATGCTCCATCAATAAAGCTCAAACTTTAGGAAGCATCAGAATCACCTGGAGAGACAGCAAATACGCCCATCCCTGGGCATTGTCTCCAAGGATTCTGAATCAGTATATGTGGGGGTAGGAACTGAAAATCTGCATTCCTCAAAAGCTGCAGCTGATGATCTCGGATGACATTCTGAGTAATCGATTTCTGCTATATAGCCATGTCTCCTACAGGAGAGGTAGGAATCCATGCAGACTCGTTATCATTGGATCTGTGGCACTGTTCTGCTCTGCACTCCTTCAGCGTACCATGCCCTGGCCTAGCTACAGTTACATTTATTCTCCAATAAAACATCTATTAATCCACCACAGGGAAGAGAGTTGTTGTTTAGTCACTAAGACGTGTCTGGCTCTTTGTGACTCCATGCACTGTAGCCTGCCAAGTTTCTTACCCACGGGATTTCCTGGGCAAGAATACTGGGGCTGGTTGCCATTTGCTTCTCCAGAGGCTCTCCCTGACCCGGGGATCCAACCACGTCTCTGCATCGGCCAGATGGATTCTTTACCACTGAGCCCTCAGGGAAGCCCACAAGGCGGAGAGAGTGCTCTGCTTTCTTGACATTCAGTACAATTTGGTGTTTTTTACCATGGAGTGAAGAAGCGGAAGGAATAAGAGACTCAGATTTGCCAACCAGATCATCACCCTTAATCATAAATCCAGGACTTTGGCCACCTCATGCGAAGAGTTGACTCATTGGAAAAGACTGTGATGCTGGGAGGGACTGGGGGCAGGAGGAGAAGGGGTCGACCGAGGATGAGATGGCTGGATGGCATCACGGACTCGATGGACGCGAGTCTGAGTGAACTCCGAGAGCTGGTGTTGAATAGGGAGGCCTGGCGTGCTGCGATTCATGGGGTTGCAAAGAGTCGGACACGACTGAGCGACTGAACTGAACTGAACTGAATCATAAATCCATGGCACTCTTACATATACTACACTTTGTCAGATTATATGAAAGATACTGTCTCTATTATGAAGACCTTTGCCTTGTGACAAGTTAAATAAAATGGCTGCCAAAAATGGTGACAGAGCATACCTCCTCTTGTTGTGGTACCCAAGCCCACACACAGTACTTGCTCCTTATTAAATGAGTCCTCTATACAAATAGGAAAAGTTCACTTCCAAAGCTACAAGACTGCAGTTCCTCTGTATCTTATTAGCTGCTTCAGTGATGTTCATTTGATGATTCTACTAGTAACTCACTTCCCTGCATTACTGTGTAATATGGTTGTAAGGTTAGAAAAGTAAAGTAAGTTAATGGTGTTAAATGTGTGTATAGTTAACACTAGAAACTTCTTAATAGGATGTCATCTAGTCTATGGACACTGTCTAGCCTGATATAAATACCATTTTTCAGGAGGTTGTAAGAAAAACAAGAATTTTTTTCTTCCTCTAGGAATTCTTAAAATAACAGAAGTTGTTTAACAATCTGTATTTTGTTAGAATGTATTGCTAATCTATATAGTTCTAGGAATTATCATGATAGCTATATTAAAAAAAAAAGTGTTAGTAGCATCAGAATCTAGGTGGGGTGAATGAAGTGAGTCAAGGCAATCACATATGCTGGCTCCATATCCTACAGCTATAAATAGACTTTTTGTGGGTCTTGTAATATTTGAATTTCCTGATCTACCTATTCAGACTTCTAGAAATTTTGCAAATGAGTCATAAATGAAAGGCGAGTTTAGCAGATATTTATTTCATCTTGGGGTTTTCCAACTTCCCTGAACAAACACCTGTAACCTATTCTAGAACAGCAGTTTACTATCAGCACAGATAAGATATACTAAACATATTGATGGTGAGATGGCAGACACGTCACTTCTGCCCATGGGTGGCATTGGTTGACTAGCCCCAGGTAATTTTTCTCACTTAGATTAAACATCTGGATTCTCTTGTCTGGAACTTTATGAAAACAATACCCTTAGGTATCTCCTTCAAAGCAAAAAAGTAGAACTGAGTACATGTAATTGTGTGAACTTCTGAAAACCATCTGATAATTGCTAAGCTGACATGCTATGAATTTCTGCTGAGAGTCTGGGTCAGCAGGCAGTAAGTTTGAGCAAGCAGGGTGGGCCCCAAATTCCATCCTGTGACGAATGGTGTGTACAGTTAGCTACCTAAATCATTTTTGAGTAACTTGTATTTATTACAGTGGTAAAAGAGAAAAGAAAAATCTACAGTATAAAACAGAATAATTTCTTACATTTCATTAGACACTAATTGAGAAAAAAATCTCTTTGTACTAAATGAGAAAAAAGAGAAAAAAACCTTTTATAGCTCATTACTTTTTATCTGCGTTTTAAAAGTGGCAGTTGAAGGTATAGATGTGGGGGATGAAATCTCTTTTGTTTAAAGTACTCTTTTATTTTTTCTTACTACTCATAACTAAAAAGCCTCTTGATGAAAGTGAAAGAGGAGAGTGAAAAAGTTGGCTTAAAGCTCAACATTCAGAAAACGAAGATCATGGCATCCGGTCCCATCATTTCATGGGAAATAGATGAGGAAACAGTGAAAACAGTGTCAGACTTTATTTCTGGGGGCTCCAAAATCACTGTAGATGGTGACTTCAGCCATGAAATTAAAAGATGCTTACTCCTTGGAAGAAAAGTTATGACCAACCTAGATAGCATATTCAAAAGTAGAGACATTACTTTGCTGACTAAGGTCCATCTAGTCAAGGCTATGGTTTCTCCAGGGGTCATGTATGGATATGAGAGCTGGACTATGAAGAAGGCTGAGAGCCAAAGAACTGATGCTTTTGAACTGTGGTGTTGAAGACTCTTGAGAGTCCCTTGGACTGCAAGGAGATCCAACCAGTCCATTCTGAAGGAGATCAGCCCCGGGATTTCATTGGAAGGAATGATGCTAAAGCTGAAACTCCAGTACTTTGGCCACCTCATGCGAAGAGTTGACTCATTGGAAAAGACTGTGATGCTGGGAGGGATTGGGGGCAGGAGGAGAAGGGGATGAGATGGCTGGATGGCATCTCTGACTCGATGGATGTGAGTCTGAGTGAAGTCCGGGAGTTGGTGATGGACAGGGAGGCCTGGAGCGCTGCGATTCACGGTGTGGCAAAGAGTTGGACATGACTGAGAGACTGAATTGAATTGAACTCGTGTAAGAGTAAAGCATTATGCTTATTAAAGCATAAATGTCAGGATCACAATTGGCTATTGAACATATTACGTTATCAGTAAATTACATTAGTTAATTCATCCACTCAACAAGTATTTAAGAACATATTATGAGCAAGGCCCTGTTCCAGGCACTTTGAATACAGCAGTGAACAGGAGAGAGACACTCAGGGCCCTGTTATGACTATTGTCCTTATGCGTCTCCTCCGTCAAATATGTATTGATAGTAAATTTATATAATTGCATTCTTACAAAGATGAATATGTTAATATTAAATGATTTTTTGACCTAAAACTTTCAGTTTTTTTCCTCTGACCTTAAGAAAAATTAAGCATCTCAATGGGCCACTAAAAGTATTGTGAGTACTCAACACTGGGTCTATCATACCTAGCAGAGATGTCTGCCCTGCAAAAATCCTGCCCACATGGAGCTTACAATCAAGACTGGGAGACAGCAAGCAAATATGATAATACACATGAGTCATTTTGCATGTATTAAATGGCAATGAATTCCAAGGAAAAATTAGAACAGGAAATTTTAGAGGTGTAGTATGTACTTTTAGTTAGGATAACCAGAAAAATCCTCTTTGAGAAGATGACATTTGTATCAAGCTCTGAATTTTACTCAAATTAATTTTTCTCATTGAGATTTCAGGATTATAATCATGAGCTATTAAGTTTTTACTTATTAAAAGTTTTTTTTTTCTGTTGACTATAAAAGCAGATACATATAAACTAAGGTTATATATGAGCTTCTTGAGTTAAAAACAGTTTTTGACTGTTATAATTTATACAGGCTTTATATCCTTATGTCCACATTTAGAGAAACAGAGAAGAGACCTAATAAGCAATGACATGCCAAAAAGTGGGAGAAATTTCAAGTATAATCTCAATTAATGTCAGTTCTTCTCATTCATTTGCAGAGAATTTTCAACAGAGAATAAGAGAGAAAATCCATTTGCCCTGAATCTGTATCTCTGAACATTGATTTTTCTCTCTTAAAGGATAGAGAAGTACAGTGTTTATGAAGTCTACCTCCAATTTCTCACTTTATCATGAACAAAAGCTTGCCTCATAAATAAATCAAATACAGCATCACATTTGTAAAGTGTCCTATCAACTGTACAGGCACATCATTAACACTCTGGGAATCTTTAAGTTATACCTCTGGAAACTACTTAACTACAAGATGGCACACAGTCCAAAATGCAAGCACTGAGCGTGTGTTTAACGCCAATAACCTACTCACTTTAGAAGACAATTTCTGTTACTTTGGCCAAGAAACACCTAGCTTGAGAGATGAGTATTTCAACTCCTACAGGTATTTCTATGGTCCATGTATAAAAAAGTCAACAGCAAAGGGTTTAATTTTTTCCCCTCGAAATAAGTCAGCAATCCCTTTCCACAAAAAATTAAGGTTTAGTCCATGAAACAACACACAGACAGACTCACTCAAAAGTCATTCTTTTGCAGCAATTCAAAGATGGCCCCTTGGAATAGTTAAGTTGGAGTGAAGGCATTAAAATCACCGGCATTTTCTTAATAGATCTCTCCCCACTCTCGGGGTTGCAAAGAGTCGGACACAACTGAGCAACTGAACTGAACTGAACTCTCCCCCTAAAAGGTTTTTTCTCAGAAAGGCCGCCATGCTTGGATTTGGCATTACCCTGCTTCCATATAGCCCGCTGCACAGCCAGCAGCTCCACAGTGATGATTTTTAAGTGCAGTCTGTTTCCTCAGGAAACTTTTGTGGTTGACCAAGACATACACTACTCTTCACAAACACCCACTGCTTTATGTGGCTCTTTGAACTACCAAGAAAGAAATTCTTACTCTCTTTTATAATATCTCCTTATCTTTTTCATGACAGTCTTTGCAAAGACACGAATTCCCCCCAAAATCCTTAGCCAAGTATAGCTGAACGAGGAATATAGGAGAGATTTATGAAATTACAGAGACCTTTTGAGCAAGCCCCCCAAGCCTGTGAGCTGCATTGCAGCGTGAGTGGATTTTGCTGTGAGTTTCAGCCCAGAATGTACTCTTTATACAGAAACCTCACATTTGACCTCTCCAACTTCACCTGGCTTGATACCTTATTGAGGCGTTTTATTTCACATTCATAAAGTTGCTTCTTGTGGTTCAGGAGAGCATTTTTTTCCTTCAAAAGGTTATTTTCTATCTTCAATTCATGTAATTCTCCATTTAGGCTCTCCTTTTCCTTCTGAAATAGAAAGCAAGAAAACAAATTCCATATCAATAAAATTCAGATGAGATGATTTTGTAGGACTACTACTGAAATTAAAACAAAACGAAACAAAACAAGACCTGCTAGATTTTTCACTTAACATCCCACTTGAGTAATAGTCTCTGGGTGGGCTTCCCTCCTGGTTCATCCGTAAAGAACCTGCCTGTGAATGCGGGTGATGCGGGTTTGATCCCTGGATCAGGAAGACCCACTAGAGAAGGAAATGGCAACTCACTTCAGTATTCTTGCCTGGGAAATCCCATGGACAGAGGAGCCTGGCAGGACACAGTCCATGGGATCTTAAAAGGGTCGCATGTGACTTAGCAACTAAACAACAACTTTGGGTGGAAGTCAGGATTAGGATAGAAGAAATCTTTATGTTATCCTTACGGCTACTAAGTTTTGTGACCCCAGAACAAGATGTCAAAATCCCCACTCCTCACTTTTAAGGATCAAATGATTCTGCAGAATAAGCTATTTCCTATGCACTGTTATAAGGTGGTGATGAAAGACTGATTCACTAAAAAATAACTGTAAGTTCTAAAATGCAAAAAGTGTCACTGCAACAAAAAATACCAATATCTCAAAGCCCTGCTCCATTCTGGCCTGGAGAGAGACAGCAGAGGATAAAGGATAAAACCTCAGGCAATAAGACCCTACACCACAGATAATTACTGAGTGCTGTATTTTTGTGATGATTACTTTTAAAATGTAAGATGGGCTGGTCCAGCTGCCCTCACTCCTCCACTTTTCAGATCACCTTCAAGCAATCCAGTGTTTTAAGTGCCTGAAGCAAGGCTGGTGGGTTAGACACAGGTTCTGGATTCAAACAACAGCTGTCTCCTATCTCTTAATTTTATATTCTGGGCAGTAAACATTTTGTCAAGTGAACTGGATTCTCAATGAGAAGAAAATTTTAACCCAGTAAAATAAATATTCTGGAGTTTAGGTAAATCTATATTGTTTTAATAGCTATTATTTCCCAAAACAATGATTTAAGAAATCAACTTGAGGTGAGTTGTTTTCTTTAAAAGTGAAAATATTGCTATTTGCCTTTGTTTAACCAGAATAGATCTATATGTACACCTAGAAAATTCACCAATCTTTTTCTAATTTAGCATAGCTTAAGAGAAAATTATTTCAACTAGAAAATGATCCAAATGATCCATGATTCCTATGCTGGGTATAGATGGAACAGAAAGGAACTTTTACGTGCAGAAGAGGAACTGCTAAATTTTGGTTCTTTGGACGCTACCAAAGATATCCTTAGCAAGATGGGAAATCTGAACAAACGTTGTCGTGTACTAACTTGTGAAACTGCCTTAAGACTGGTACATGTTGTAAAACACAACCACTTCATCACAATATCAGTCACAAGACTTCACCTGAAATTAGCATTATTCTTCTTTTTCTTGTCTGAAAAAAAAGAGAACCCGTTAGAGGTCAAGGGCCTCCATCCTTTTCCTACAGTATCCATGAAGTCCCATCAGTTCGGTGAAATTCAGTCGCTCAGTCCTGTCTGACTCTCTGCGACCCCATGGACTGCAGCACGTCGGGCCTCCCTGTCCATCATCAACTCCCAGAGCTTGCCCAGACTCAAGTCCATTGAGTCGGTGATGGTCCATCCATCCATCCAACCATCTTATCCTCTGTGGTCCCCTTCTCCTTCTGCCTTCAATTTTTCCCAGCATCAGGGTCTACTCAAATGAGTCAGTTCTTCGCATCAGGTGGCCAAAGTATTAGAGTTTCAGCTTCAGCATCAGTCCTTCCAATGAATATTCAGGACTAATTTGCTTTAGGATTGACTGGTTGGATCTCCTTGCAGTCCAAGGGACTCTCAAGAGTCTTCTCCAACACTACAGTTCAAAAGCTTCAATTCTTTGATGCTCAGCTTTCTTTATAGTCCCACTCTCACATCCATACACAACTACTGGAAAAACTTTGAGTAGATTGACCTTTGTCAGCAAAGTAATGTCTCTGCTTTTTAAAAAAATTTAATTTATTTTTTATTGAAGGATAATTGCTTTACAGAATTTTGCTGTTTTCTGTCAAACCTCAACATTAATCAGAGGGGTGGGATGGGGAGGGAGATGGGAGGGAGCTTCAAAATGGAAGATAATATGTCTGCTCTTTAATATGCTGTCTAGGTTGGTCATAGCTTTTCTTCCAAGGAGCAAGTGTCTTTTAATTTCATGGCTGCAGTCACCATCTGCAGTGATTTCAGAGTCCCCCAAAATAAAGTCTCTCACTGTTTCCATTGTTTCCCTATTTGCCATGAAGTGATAGACTGGATGCCATGATCTTAGTTTTCTGAATTTGAGTTTAAATCCAAATTTTTCACTCTCCTCTTTTACTTTCATCAAGAGGCTCTTTAGTTCTTTGTTTTCTGCCATAAGGGTGGTGTCATCTGTGTGTCTGCAGTTACTGATATTTCTCCCGGCAATCCTGATTCCAGCTTGTGCTTCATCCAGCCTGGCATGTTGTGTGATGTACTCTGCGTGTAAGTTAAATAAGCAGCCTGACAGCCTTGAAGTACTCCTTCTTCAATTTGGAACCAGTCTGTTGTTCCACCTCCAGTTCTAACTGATGCTTCTTGATCTACATACAGGTTTCTCAGGAGGCAGATCAGGTGGTCTGGTGTTCCCATCTCTTGAAGAATTTTCCAGTTTGTTGTGATCCACACAGTCAAAAGCTTCAGCATAGTCAATAAGGCAGAAATAGATGTTTTTCTGGGACTCTCTTGCTTTTTTGATGACCCAGCAGATGTTGGCAATTTGATCTCTGGTTCCTCTGCCTTTTCTAAAGCCAGCTTGAACATCTGAAAGTTCATAGTTCACGTATTGCTGAAGCCTGGCTTGGAGAATTTTGAGCATTACTTTACTAGCATGTGAGATGAGTGCAATTGTGTGGTAGTTTGAGCATTCTTTGGCATTGCCTTTCTTTGGGATTGGAATGAAAACTGTCTTTTTCCAGTCCCGTGGCCACTGCTGCATTTTCCAAATTTGCTGGCTTATTGAGTGCAGCACTTTCACAGCATCATCTTTTAGGATTTGAAACAGCTCAACTGGAATTCCATCATCTTTACTAGCTTTGTTCATAGTCCCATAACTGTAAAGTCCCACAACTAAAAGTAAAACCAGGACTCCACATTAAGAAAAGGCATCATCTCAATGCCACTTTTTAGTTCTCAGGAGGATTAAAGGACCCTTCTAATCTGGAGACTGGGTTCAAGTTCCATTTTCCCATGTGCTACTTACAGACATTGGCAAGCCGTGTAAACTCTACACCTCGGCCTTTGCATCTCTAAAATGTCAAAGGTAAGATTTTCCTCACAGATGGGCAGAGAATGTTAAATGAGATGAGGAGGATGAGACACTTTTCAAAATGTTAATCTTTTTAGGGTGAAAGTCATACTTATTTGTAAAGCTTCTTGTAAGCTAAAAAGCAGCTGTACAAAGATCTGTCACATTATCAACAACAGCAGTAAAAATAAATCAGTATGAGTAAAAGCAAAAAAGCAAAATGAATTTTTTGCAATGCCCTAGAAAAACACCCCCAGATCTGTGGCTTGATTCTCCCTGCGGATGGAGCCTACTGAACGGCAAAGGAGGAAACGAATAGGGAACCTCCGGCCTTCTGATTCTAGAGACCTGGCCCCTGGTTTGGGCCCTCGGTAACCTGTCCACCCTGGTCCGTAGGTGGCAGGGATTCGCTCCCGAGCCCCGCCCACCTCCGCAAGCCGCAGCGGCTCACTGGCCTGCAGCGCGGCGGGCGGCTCTCCCTCGGGCTCTGCAGCCGCTCCTTCTCCAGTGTTCCCAGGAATCTTTCTGCGGAATCCAGTTTCGATTTCAGCTCTGCAACCTGCAGGAGTGGTTCACAGACAGCTGCAGACACCTAGTCCGAAGCCCATCAGCCTCTGTATTTTCCCAACCTAACACCCAGGGACAGAACTGGTTCACTCCTGGGCGTC
This sequence comes from Madoqua kirkii, assembly GCA_006408675.1. Lineage (NCBI taxonomy): Eukaryota > Metazoa > Chordata > Mammalia > Artiodactyla > Bovidae > Madoqua > Madoqua kirkii. Next base: position 31,023 of record SJYC01125446.1, on the reverse strand, counting down.
CCCTAGGGAGGGGCTCTTCTTCCCACTGTCCCAAACCAAGATCAGGTCTTTTGCTTTTTAAAAAATGCTTCCTCTACAAGAGAAAAAAGCAAACACCAAAACAGCCTGTAGGCTCCTTTCTCCAGACCACACCCCGTTGGAGGAAATAAACCCTTAGACCTTACGGGAGCCATCGAGGCTTGTCATTCTATTTTCAACTGGCAAGGTGTGCCTTGCCTGATCTGAAGAGGGCAGCGAAGGATGGAGATCACCGAATATGCTTACATTGCAGAAAAACAGATAAGGCCTTTACTCCTCAGTAACCTGCAGCACTTGACCTGGTGTGCGGTGCGTGCTAAGCGTCTTGACCTGCTATTAAATTCCAAATTAGGTGTCTGGGTGACAGGGGTCCAGGGAGAGAAGCCTTAGGAACAAGCACTTCATCAAAGATGGGGAGTGTGACCATTTTTAACCCTGAGTCTTCACGCAGCTGCAAGCCCTTTGGGAAGACAACTAAATGTTTTCTCTGGGATCATGTGATTTAAAATTTGGAGACTCAAAAGATGCCTCTCTGAATAGTAATAGATAAAGTGGCTTGCCCATGGCCTGATGTAGTGAAAACTATCCTGCTTTTTCTGAATTTAATACTTGGAGTATCAAAATGGGGAAGAAAAGAGCAATTCTGCTGCATTTCTCACTTGTGGTCAAATTTCTTAATTTTGAATTATTTAGGGAGTTTATTTTTTCTTCTCTCTCTTTTGAAACATGAAATGATTTTAAGCAATACATTGATTTTTCTTCTTTAAATATACTTTTTTCAAAAAAAAAAGAGATTACTTCTCACCAAAACAAAAGTTTCTTGTCTGAGAACGTGCTTTAGAGAGAAGAGGGTTTGCCCCATTTTCCCTCACTCACTGTTAGCATTCTTTCCTTATCTGTGGGCAACAGCTTATGCTATAAAGAATTAGGGAACCAGCCTTGTATAAAACAGTATGAACTTTAAGCCGTTTCTCACCTCACATACAACTTTGTGTTTTTATGGCTGCTAGTAACAGAGCCAGGATGCTCTGTGAGCTATGATAAATGTGCATAAGAACTTAGAGATATTGCTGGAGGCTATTTTTAGTATCTTTATTTTTACATTCTCAAGACAATTCACTGACACCTTTGCTTCCTTCATTAATCTTCAGTACCATGAGGCCAGTAATACACTCAGCACCCTCCCCCTTATCATTTTTCAACAGATGGCTGGCTATTCACAAATTTCCTGTAGTTGAAATCAATGAAATCTTCACATACTTGGCTCACTCAGATTATTGATTTAAAGCAAATACCAAACAGAGAGGTGTTTACCTTTCTTTCATAAAACTCTTTCATGCTTCTAAATTGCTGATACCATTGCTGGTTAACTTCCAGGAGCTGAAATTATTAGAATTTGGTAAATCAACAAAGGATTCTACCCAGTTGGAAATTTAGTCAAAATGAAATCACTTTTTGAGGTCAGATTTTGGAAGTCATTGGTGAAGACAGTATTCTTTCCACCAAGTTCTGGTAGATCTGGGATGAGTTAACACGTTCACCTTTCACAATTGGCTCACATATGAAAAGCTAGTATATCTTAGGTATATCTTGACTAGTCAGCCGATCAATTTATTAGAAACTTTTAACTTTGCATACTTATTTGAATTTTCATCTTCTTTGTTCAATTCAACTAGAACCTGATACAAATTGCATCAATGGTTTTCTGTAATATTTATTCATATTTGAAGTCTTTTAAAAAATCTTTCCATATTTTTCTATGTGTTTATCTTGACTATTATAATGTAATATTTCTTATAGCTTTTAAAGGCAGAATTTATATTAAAAATTCCAAGTCTCATTAACTGATAATCACTTGCTTGCAATAATGTGTTTTTTTTAAAAATCAGTACATGATTTATATAATATACTCAACTAATAGATAATATCACTTTTTTGAAAGCTTAGATTATTTGAGGAATAATAGCTTTGTCATAAGACAATTTTAGAAGCAATTTAGGCTGCAAACAATTTGAAAGTTTGTTTCAAACTTCAAAACTATGTGCTAAATAGATGAAAAGAAAAACTCTATGACCTCTTTTTAGTTTTCTAGTCAGGGAAGTCTACAGCTTTCCACATTAAAAGACATTCCAACAGCTATAAATATAGGACAGACATGGAGAAGACAGATATAATGACTAAAAAGGTAACAAGACTTTCTCTTAGTTACAAAACAAAGTATCTAATCCAGAGTGGCAGCAGCTAGGTAACTCTGAGGCTAGAAGTAGATATGACTTTTTAGTATAAGACTATATAATATCATTTTATAAAGATCCCCGAGCTGCTGTCATTTAAGGGACGTTGCTGTGCTCTGGTAACATTAGTTTGCTGAAGTTCAGTACTTCCCCAGAAGAGCACACTGTTTTACGCAGTATCAAAGAAGAGTGGAGGACACGGAAGAAGGAGACAGAAAGGCTGAAATGTAGAAAATGGCTTAGATAAGGAAGCACCAGATTGATGACGCAGTGCCAGAATTGTTAGATTTGTACCTCTTCCTCTGTCGAGGAGAATAAAGAAGTTCTAATATTCATTAAACTCAGAAAACCAGAACTCAAAAGAATACCCATTACATACCTAATGACATTTTAAAACAGACTTCTTTTGTGATAATGCTCCTTCCTTGACCCCTGTTGGTCAGATGCCAACTCATGATGTCATAGTGCCCAAGTCAACTATACAAGAAAGCCTCTGACATTTTGAGTCTCAAGGTGTGTCAAATTGCAGAGCATTAACAGCCCAGATGATAAACTCACCTGGCCCATGTGGAAGAAACAGCTAATTAAAAAAAATAAATTATAATGATTGAATTTATGGGTTTGTCATTTTTATTCGTTTGCACAAGCGTTGAGAGACTGATTAAGAGATGTGTAGGTGAGTAAGAAAGAAGCATTTGCTCTCAGTACAATGCAGTCTGTTACCCTGAAGATGCGCACTGCAACCAACAACAGAAACAAAAGGCACTAGGTGCCTCTTATTCTCAGCATTAATCCGTGGCCCATGTTGCTCCAACTAATTGCAAAATTACCTCTTTTCTCTGCTTTTCCAGATATCTTATCTTTTGTTCAAGATAATTTAGGTTCTTTCTTCTTGACGATTGAGCACACTTTAAAAAAAAAAAAGAGCAAAGCAGAATAGTCTATCAAGTAAGCAGGGGAAATACTGCCTTTCACAAACTCTCATGTTGTAATTTATAAAAATTTTGTGAAAATATTATCTCCTTCATAGAGAACTGTTGATGAAAAAAGCTTTATATTTTAGAAACTCTTTTATATGAATTAACTACCTTGACAATTGTTGAATAAGTTACAAATGTATCTATGTAAGAGATAAGCAAGAAATTAGAATTTTATGAATTTGGATTTTAATCATTTTCCCCCCAAAATGAAAATACAGAATATAATGTATATAGAAATCAGGTAAGTTTCATAGATACATGTTAGGTATGTACTTGGTAAAACTTTTTAAAAAATTCATTTATGTAGACATGCTCATGATTTGGAGTGGCCCTAAAAGTCAGGGAATGATAGAACCAAGAAAAGGAGACTAACACAGTATGTTACATGGAGACAAACTGATTCTGAAGCAATAATAATACATTAACTACTTCAGTGACCATCATAGGATTATCTTAGAGAGGTGGGCAAAGGTTATCTCGTGTTGTATAGTTTTAACCAGCCCTATGTATAAAGCTGCTCAGTGACAAATCTAGATTAATAATCCTTGGCATGGTGAAAAATTAATCACTTTTTTATTTTTAAGAAAATATTATTCATTTAAAGAAAGCACAAAAATTCTGGAAACTGCCTACCATCTGTCTAAAGTGATCACCAGCAAAGTTCACTAAAGTACTGTTTTCTCTTTTCTAACTCAATAGTCTTAAAACCATTGCATGGCTGAATCATAAAGTAATACAATGAATTGGATGATGAGGGTAGCCTGGAAATCTGCCATTTAGTCTCAGGCTCAATAATTATTGTGGACCAAGAAATTGCTTCAGGGTATTCATGAACAATAAGAAATATTTTCAAAGCATGTTGGCCTTTGCCAGAAACGTTACAAGAAATGTTGTTGTGTAATCTTCACGGAATTTCAAGGACTTTTTTCATTAGAAATGATTTATAAAATTATTTTTCTCTCTTTGCTAACTTTTGTCTGTGTTTTAGGGTTCCATGGTGTTTTACACCTCTATAGACGCTGTTCTTAGTTTTCTTAGTTACTTCCTATTCAGACACATATGTAACTAAGACTGAATTTAAAAGGAGGTATTCTTCTGTAGATCGACAAAAATCAGGATGATTATACCTGCTTCTTGACCTCAAACTAGTTTGACCCAGTGCCAGAAGAGATATCAGTTTCCAGGGGAGAAGTATGTTGGGTCTTGCAACTGAGATTTCTGGTTTTGGGGAAGACTTTTAAGGAACAGAACTGATTCTGGATCAGAACAGACTAAAAATTAGTCATAGCTGATTTGGAAAATGCTGTGAAGCAACCCTACTTAGTGTGTGCTGGGCAGAAAGACTGAATTCTAGACTAGCGGTTCTCTCACCACTAGGGTGGGTTCTCTCACCACTAGGGTGCATTCACCTGGGGGCTTGCTAAACATAGGGCACTCAGAACACCGATCAGATTTTCTGAAAGGGAGCTATAGCACTCTGTCTTCTTTTTAACAGACTTACTTTTTAGAGCAGTTTTAGGTTCACAGCAAAACTGGGTGGGCAGTATAGAGGTTTCCCATGTAGCTATTGCCCCGACACACGGTGGCTTTCCCACTGTCAGCATCCTCTCCCAGAGTGGTGTGTTTGTTAACAGATGAGCCTGCACTGACACAGCACTGTCACCCAGATCCACAGTCTGCATTACGATCCCCTCTTGCGGTTGTGCATTCTGTGGCTGTAGATGAATATGTAATGACGTGTACCTATTATCATAAGATCCTGTAGAATGTCTTGTAGAACCGTCTTAAAATTCTCTCTGCTCCACCTCTTCATCCCACTTCTATTTTTAATAAATACCACTGATTTTCATGATTCATATAAAGCTCAAGTTTCCTCCATTTCACACCATGGTTTAGAACTTGAATTTGGGGTCCTCAAAAAGTCTTTTTTCTATTTACAACAAACAAAAAAATTCTGTGACCAACAGGTATTGTATGACCCTGCCTTCTGAGAATTGAGATTGAGAGTAATCAGATAGTTTGCATTTTTTCCCTATACAATTTTCTCTGAAAAGTTATGAAGTATTTTGATACTTGATTTTCTTTTAAAAGTTATTTTAAAATAATTATCAAATTTTTATAAAATGATTTAGTAATAAGTCTGCAAGATAGATAAAGCACAGCGATAGGTCTGACTTACCAGTCATAAATATATCACTAAGAATTTCTGTGGAGATTAATCAACATTTTACCACCATTCATCTGACATAGATGTGTATTAAAATGAAACAAAACAGTCAAATACAAAGTTTTGGAGAAACTTTTCACTTGTTGTTGCTGTGCTTCTTATTTGCTAATGAAGGTATAGAAAGATTTTTAGGTCACTGGTCCTTCTAAGGGCTCATTTAAAGAAAAATTACTCCCAATAAAATGTAATCTATGTGCAAATTATTCAGACCTTGCTTTCTCATTTACCCTAATGCCCAGATCAGCTCTTAAGAGATTCAAGTTCTGGGACTGCTAAATTAAAACTTGAATGGCCAAGAGTCTGTTTCCTATTATATCTTAGTTATCATTACAAAATACTTCAAGAAAACACTTTCAATTAGTATCTGTTGCAGTAAACAGTAACAGAGCAAAGAATGTGATATTAATTGCATGTATGTAAGTATTTTACCACAGGTACTCTATCGCTGTAATAGATTTTATTTCTAAGCACACCAATATAATATTCTCTTAAATTTTACATTAAACCAAATTTCTTTTAAGTCAAGAGCAACATGTGAAACATAGAATTGAAAAGCTGAAAGGATAGGCTTTTATTTCTCACTTTGTTAAAAAAAAGAAATGTAGCTCAGAGGTGTCAAAGAAAATGCAACCAGTCACCTAGATATTTTTTCTTCATTGAATAGCATTGTTGAAATATGTAGAGCGTATCTTAGCTAAAGAAAGCAAACTAGACATTTCTATTCTTACTAGTCATTGCATGATTAGCCATTAGCGACACTGTTGATGCTACATATGGTCCGTTCATCTCCCAGAAATGTGTCCTTACCTCTGCATGATCCGTAGAACTTTCTGCACCACTCATTCTAGCTGTGCTTGGTAAGAAATGTGCCACAGGAGCTGTTTTTCCTGGAGGCTTGGAGAGCAGAAAGAGAAAAAGAAGAAAATGTTGTGTTTTAAAGTGAGAGCAAAATATATGTCATTTAAAAAATTTGCAAAAATAGTTTACTTGGACAGAAAACAACAGTAACAGTTTTTCACTGAAAATGTGCAGAAGTGACTGTGTATGTGAGTTACACAGAATAACGCTAAAAGCAACTGTGACGGTAGCTTTCCTTCTCTTCCAGCTAGGGGCTTCCCGGGACGTCTCAAGCTGGCCAGCTGTGAGTCACACACAAGGCAGACGGCCTTGCTAGGGTATGTAAATTGCCTGTCTTCCTTTACTGGCAGTTTCTTTCACTGGAGGAGGAAGTTACCGCAGACTAGCCTAGGCACACCAAGTCTTTCCTCAGCAGCCAAACTGCCTTAACTTCACTGTATTTCCCAGATCAATTAAGTAACTGTTGACTTTTTGACAACTCGAGGTACTTATTTCCCTAAGGGCCAGATTTTCTGGCAATGTCTGATGTGTATCAGCTTAATTGTGTGAAATGTAGTGCCATGCATAATTCTGTAAGAGCTGCTAATTCTTATGGAACTAAAAAAGAAAATAATTCATTGCAAAGTTATTGGGTATTGTTTGTAAAATTAATCGTCTATATTGGCAGGAAGTTTAAACTTGGTTCTCAAGTGTAAAGTCTCGAGACTGTTTTTTCTGTAGTTGGTCCACATTTTCTTCATAACTCCAGGGAAGTAAAATTTTTTTTTTTTTTACTAACAGTCAGCTTTAATGAGTTGGCTTGTAGTTTTATGGGGCACTGAGGTAATGGAGCACTTGATAGGTAGTGCAGATAAAAGCTCGAAAAGCAGGTGCCCTGAGCTACACACAGGGGCCGTGATGGAGCAGAAGGCCTCATTCTTGACTTGGAGGAAAGGAAACAGAGGTAGAGGCAAGAATAGAAAGGAAAGAATGTGTGGCTGAAAGGAGAAAAGAATTTAGTTACTTAGTTTACATTTTTCTTTAGACCTCTCTATTCAGTATCAACATATATGTAGGAAAACCCCTAAAACTCCTGAAATTCAAACTCTTTAAAAGGGAATGAACGAGTGGCTAGGATCTGGCTCTTCTCTGTCTGCTTGAGCTTTTCATCTTTAGCTCTCCGTCCCTGCTTCTTGTGTTCCTGCCACACTGAATTCCCTCTGCTTCCTGAAATGGCCACACCCCTGATATCTGTGGCTCTCTCCATCTGGAATGTGTGTGTGTGTGTGTGTGTGTGTATGTGTGTGTGTGTGTGTGTGTGTGTGTACTTTCTGCTGGTTTCTTGGTCTGTTTAGGGGGTACACTTGAGTGAAATAGAATGATATTCATTAAGGCAATATCCAAAAGTCCAAGTGGGGAACAAATTGTTCAGAGTTTTAAAGGTGAAACGAGTCACGTGTGATTTGATTTTGGGGAATATAAGCAGGGGTTTCCTGGAGACCGACACTTCATTAACTGTCAAATCCACTCATCAGGAAAACAAAGACAGTAACATAAAAATGTATTATTTTCTCTCCCAACCCCTCCTCCCAAATACACTCATACTCAAAGCATAGTTATATACGGTCAAAGTTCCCTTCAGCCTTATCTGCATTTTTAGTAAGAATAACCCAGTGGATGTGGTAGCACTGACCTAAAGAAGTGGTTAGAAAGAACACCTGCTTGCCAGGCATTGCTGTCTGTAGGTCCGGTCTATATGGGTATCCTGTTGAACATTCGCTGTTGTAGCCCATCAGGGTGTGAGTGATTCTATTCAATGGAAATCCTGTATTTTTGCATTTTTCATTATATTATTTTTTGCCTCTCCTGCCATGCCAGTTTAACAGCAAATGGATTTTCTGTTAGATTCAGAGAGCCATGTGGTGGTTTATGAATAAATAATAACTCTTCTGGAGTGCCCCACGTTTGGTGGGAGAAGTAATAACTCTTCTGGAGTGCCCCACGTTTGGTGGGAGAAGTAATAACTCTTCTGGAGTGCCCCAAGTTTGGTGGGAGACAAAAAGGAATGTGCCTTAGTACAGTCCTAGGAATACACTGGGTATTTCTGGTGCTCTCTTCGCCTCAGCTCCACTGCCTCACATATGCTGTATACTCTCAGTGTCTGACTTTTAGCCAAACTGTTCCCTGAGAAGCATTAGTAGCTGCAATAACTTTCAGAGAGATGGACATGTCACTCCATGTTTCTAAAGCAAGTCTGAGGAGTTCTCATTTTTCAAGTGACTAAAATAATATTAATATCTAGAGGAAACAAACAAACATATGGAAACACGGTGAAGTGAAGGACCAAGGAGCTACCAGTCAGTGGTCAGGAACAGTCATTCCAGTTGATGAGAACTTCCTCAAAATTAGTCTGAGAGAAATCATCACATTTCTATAAATGCTTGGAGAGATTCTTTGGTAGGTGAAATAAACATGGGTTTTTCTTCAATATCCTTTTAGAATGGGGTTTGAAGAACTTCCTTTGCTTTCTGGATCTATTTGCATGGATTTTAAGTGAATGTGCTATTTAAGTGGGCTTCCCCGATAGTTCAGTTGGTAAAGAATCCACCTGCAATGAAAGAGACCCCAGTTCTATTCCTGGGTTGGGAAGATCCACTTGAGAAGGGATAGGCCACCCACTCTAAGCAGGAGTGCTTACCTATTCTAAGCTGTCTAACTAGGAGACAGAGTATCTGGTGGTGACTAAAACATCTGCCCTGAGAAAGCAGTCATCTGGATTCAGAGTTCAGCTCTACCGTTCACTGCTTATAAATTTGGGAATGATGCTTAAGGCCCTTAAGTCTCAAATCCCACATAGTAAACCAGGGATAGTAAAGGTGTCCTCTTCCTAGGGTTGCTGTTCATAATAACATATATAAGAGCTTAGATATTAATAATAATATGGCCTTAAGGATAGGGCTCATCAGTCATTTACATATCACTTACAATGCACATGGCACTAAGTGGGTTCCAAAGGAAAAACAAAAGTTCCTACTTTCAATGAAACATATATTATATATATATATATATGTATGTATGTATTTATGAGCATGCTTGTAAAAATTCAGAGACAGCTCATTCTGAGCTTTCATAGTTATTGCAGGAGTAGGAATTTTTGCTGGGCCTTGAAGGATGGATTGCATGTTCATAGATGGTGCAAACTGAGCTATATTAGCATTAAGGGGAGCAACTTAAAGGAAACAGAGATGGACAAGCCTGAAGGATTCTTACAAGCCCAGTGTAACTAGAGAGGGGCTCACGTGCTCTGCCTAAAGTTGATTTGGATCAAATTGGAAAAAGCTTTTAATTTCAGACTAAGAAATTTTAACTTTATTACATAGACCATGGGGCACTACTGAAGACCTCTGAGCAAAGGAATTACATAATTGAAGTGGCTTTTTAGTAAAAATAAACCTGGATGTGCACATTATGTATTAAAGGGGTTAGATTGACAACTCTAATACCACTTAATAGATATTATCAAAAATAATATCCAAGATATTTAACAATTCATGGTAATCAAACTACTTAATAATCCGTTCATCTGGGGCATGTAGAATGAACGGCAACTCTGAACTCCAAACACCTATATTAATTGCCTGCTCATCATCCTTTTTTGGATGCTTAATAGATACCTCCTTCACCACTTGGATGAAAGTTACTTCCTTATCTTTTCCCACAAACTTGTCTTCCTCATCACAATCAGTGACAACTTTCATGCCCTTGACTAAGAATCTTGGAGTCATCCTTGAGGTCTCTTTTTCCTCACAGCTTTACCCAACTCACCTGGGTATTTTTTCGGGTCTCTGAAAATACATCCAGAAAGGAAAGCAAGACGTTGCCACAAAAGCCAAGAGTTTTCCCAGTTTAAGGAAAGAATGAAATAAACATGCCTTTTTATAAACTGTCAAAACGGAAATGTCAGTAATTGCTTCCTGATTTTGTTCACATGAAAATTCTTGAAAGAGCATCAAGTAGTGACTGATCCCTGTCTCTGCATCAGTCCTAGTCCACCTTGTACTCGCTGCCTGACCTGCATTACTGCAGTAACCTGACAGCTTCCTTGCTTCCACTCTTGCTCCTTTCCCATCTTTTCTCAGTCCAGTAGCCACTGCAAGTCTTTAAAATCTGTCATTTCATGTCACTCCTCTGCTCAGAACCTGTCAGTGGCTTCCTGTTTCACTCTGTAGTTACAGTGGCCTGCAAGGTCCTCCCTGCTCTTGCCTGTGCTCCCTTGACCTCTTTCTCAGTATCCTCCTGTTTGTTCACTCCACCCTGTCCTGGCCACACCGCTGGTCCATGAACCTGTCATGTACGCAGCCTGTTCTATTTGCTCAGAACTGTCTTTCTCTTAGATAACCACATGGCTCATCCCCTCTTCTTCAATGGGTAATTACTTCAATGTCATCTCTTCATCAAGATCTTACCTGGCCTTCTATTTAAAATTGCTCTCCATCTCAGCCCTTTCCTGCTATATTTTTTCCATAGCACTGTGTGTCATACCCTATATGTTTTTATTGTCTGCTGTGTTTATTCCATATTTCTTAAACCTAAAATAGTGCCAACTATTTTAGTACCTGTGCAAGTCCACGCAGTGCTCAGACACATGTAAAGCCTTCTCCCCATCCCAAACTAAATCTGCAATGTTGATGAAGTGGGTACCTAGTCAAGAGTTTAAAAAAGATCTCAGGATCAGGAACATCGGCTTCTTGGCATCCAAACTAGTAAATGACCTCTGTTTCATCTCCCAGACATGGGCTTGGACTAGATGAGTCCCCTGAGAGGCATGTCTCAAATTCCACATCCTCTTGGGGGATACAGGCTCGTTTCTCTCCAGCTTGGCGTTTAAAGCCCTTCTTCCATGCCGTGCATATATGTCTATTTCCCCTGCACACTTCTAGTTTTTAGTGCATCTCAGTTACATCATTGGGCATATTGGACTTTGCCGACTACTCTCTAGTCTTTATGAAACTGAAGACTTTATGAAACTTCCAGTCTAAAGGATTCTCACCACTGCCCAAAGCAGTAACCCATCTGATCCAGTCTGACCACCAGCTTCTTTGAAGGCTTCTCTGGTTTGCCAGAGAGGTTAGTTACCTCCTCCTTTGTGATCCCAGGTTGCTGTGTGAGGCATCAATTTCTGCACTGATCATAAAACCGTCATTTTAAATGTACCTTTCTCTCTCAAGGCTGTAAGCTTATTGAAGGTAGAGTCAATATCATTTTAGCCTTTGGAACTAACATAGTATCTTTAGAGCACAGGCTAGTGACAGACACAGTTTTAAATATCTATTTATGTATAAATCTTTATTTAGTAGGAAATCATAGAACATTGCTACTTCTTAAAACACAGTCCAGAGGAGAAAGACCACAGGGATAAACAAAGATACATATTTTGTCTCCAAATAAGAAAGGATCAAGGAGGAGTATCTACCCATTTTTAAAAAGCTGTTTTGTTTGAATGCATTTTATTTTTATTCATTTTATAGGTAAATATTTCATCTTTATTTTGTTTAAATGATCAATATTAACTTTTCTCAATACAAACCCCTTTAATTTTTTCTCCTAATCATAGTTAATATTTAATAGATACATAATATCAATGATTATATGTGCTATGAGGGGTTTTTTTTAAAGTATAAGTGTGGTTTTCAATATTTCCTACATTTGTATAGTGCTTTATTATATAAGTTAATTTCCTGAAACATTAACTGGTGATTCCCCCAAATGTACATGGTTCTTTGTTTCATGTAACTAATCCGTTTTTTGCTCAGTGAGAAATACCTTTTTTCTCAGGGCTGAACAAGTTTGTCACTGAATACAAAAGGAATTATGCACCCAAGCATGCAACCCAAAACAGCTCTGAAGTTTTCACTACTCTTTTAATGTGATAGGGGCAGGAGAAAAGTATTTATTTGTTTTACTCAAAAGATTAAGAAATCCAGATCTCAGAAAATGCTGCCAATTTAGGATGTGATCATTGCTTCTTAAAACAGAATTAACTAATATACAGTAGTATTACATACCAGTAATCTTTTAGAATTTCAATAGCATGTTTCATATGAAAAGATCATTTACTTATATAAAGTAAACTGTAACTGTGTTTGTGTGTAAAGTCACTTGGTTGTGTCTGACTGTTTGAGATGTGTATAAGAGACAGTTTGTATAGTGCTTTATTATATAAGTTAATTTCCTGAAACATTAACTGGTGATTCCCCCAAATGTACATGGTTCTTTGTTTCATGTAACTAATCCGTTTTTTGCTCAGTGAGAAATACCTTTTTTCTCAGGGCTGAACAAGTTTGTCACTGAATACAAAAGGAAAAACCGTCCCTATTCAGCCTTTGGATTTCAAAACAGACTCTTCAACAGAGGCTATCCTGAAAACTGAAGCTTTGAATTGCAAGGCTAGTATTTCTAGCAATATATTTTTAAAAATTTAAGATTAATTCCTTTTGTGTAATTTATTTTGAAATGTCTCAAAAAGCAACATGGATTGAGGGATGAAATGAGCAGTAGGTGGATGGATAGATACATGATATACAAGTAGAGTGAGATTTTGAATGGTGAAATCTATGGGTGTATATCACAAAATCTTTTCAAGTTGGCTATATATTTGAAGTTTTCATAACAAAATGAGAAAAAAAACAGAATCAAGGCATAAAATCTTATATCATAAATGATAAAGAGGGAAGATGAAAAGATGGTATAACTTATTCCTTTACCTCGTCTACACTCCCCACCCCCACCCCCACCCAGGGAATGGTAGGAAAAGGTGGATCATAGTAGATAAAGGCCCTGAGGAAGAATGGGGAAGGGATCAGGGAAAACCTGAATGTTGAGCCTCCTCTTGGGGAAACTGACCCCAACTCTTCTAGGAACTCACCCATCATCTATGAAACTGTCCAGACTGAACATCATAGGGCCAAAAGGCCTTACCCCCTGAGTTTAACCTGAGGAAGGGCAAGTCTTGGAGAGAATTTCTGCAGAGCCTCAAGGAGCATAGCTGAGACTTTGTGTAGGTTGGGGGTGGGGGTCCTTAGACAGACACCTCAACCCCAGAGTGTTGTGAAAACACAGTCAGAAATTTCCTGCATTCCTGAGAATGATATAAAAATGGTTAACTCGGGTTCTGTGGATTTAAGAATGCTTTGCTGTCAGACTGAGAAAAACGCAGTATTTATCACATGAATCTGGGGACAAGAGATGAGAAGAGGGACCTAGCAGCATCAGGGATTGCCAGTGAAGATGTAAGCCAATGAAAAGACCATACGGATTAGATTATGCTGGTGCTAATGGCCATGTGAGATGATGGATTATTGCAACCTGATGCTTTCCTCCTAAAGTTGCCAAAACAGCATAAGACAGCCAGATAAATTTTAGTTTTAGATGCAGAGTAGTTTTAAAAAGTATCCCCCATGAAATACTTTGTTGTTTTTATGAAATTTAAACTTAACTAGATGTGCTGCGATTCATGGGGTCACAAAGAGTCAGACACAACTGAGCGACTGAACTGAACTGAGACATCCTATGGGCTTCCCAGGTGGTGCTAGTGATAAAGAACCCACCTGTCAATGAAGGAGATGTCAGAGACCTGGGTTTGATGCCTGGTTTGGGAAGATCCCCTGGAGGAGGGCATGGCAACCCACTTCAGTGTCCTTGCCTAGAGAACCCCAGGGACAGAGGAGCGTCCCGGGTAAGCTACAGTCCATGGGGTCGCAGAGAGGTGGACACGACTGAAATGTCTTAGCATGCATGCAGACATTCTATATTTTTATTTACCGCATCTGGCAACTCTACTCCAGCCGGATTTCTTCATAAATCTGCTTCACAGATTGTAGGTGCTGCTATGGCAAGAAGATGGAGGAGAGAATTCCTGTGTAGGACTACACCGAAAATAGAAACTGAGCAAACGCCAAAGTGGCTGAGATTTCCTGCAGTCAACTGGATCAAATTATTCTCCAAAAGGTGGGATGGGGTCCCAGATGGAAACAAAACAGTTTAAAAAATAAAGAAAATTACAATTTTGCACACGTGAGTTCTGTGGATTGCAATATTTTATCTGCTTCAATTTGAACTTCATAATAGTCCTATAAGGCTGTTGGAAGAGGCATCTTTGATGTTAGTGAAGTATTAGATGCTCAGTCATGTCCGACTCTTTGCGATACCATGGACCGAAGCTCGTCAAGCTCCACTTTCTGCTTCACAGATTGTAGGTGCTGCTATGGCAAGAAGATGGAGGAGAGAATTCCTGTGTAGGACTACACCGAAAATAGAAACTGAGCAAACGCCAAAGTGGCTGAGATTTCCTGCAGTCAACTGGATCAAATTATTCTCCAAAAGGTGGGATGGGGTCCCAGATGGAAACAAAACAGTTTAAAAAATAAAGAAAATTACAATTTTGCACACGTGAGTTCTGTGGATTGCAATATTTTATCTGCTTCAATTTGAACTTCATAATAGTCCTATAAGGCTGTTGGAAGAGGCATCTTTGATGTTAGTGAAGTATTAGATGCTCAGTCATGTCCGACTCTTTGCGATACCATGGACCAAAGCTCGTCAAGCTCCACTTCCATGGAATTCTCCAGGCAAGAATACTGGAGTGGGTTGCCCTTCCCTTCTCCAGGGGATCTTCTCGACCCAGGGATCAATCTTGGGTCTTCTACACTGCAGGCAGATTCTTTACTATCTGAGACATCAGGGAAGCCTGAGCTTCTTTGATGTTAAGAAGGATTAAATTGAAGTTCAGAGATATGATGAGAGGGTGGCTGAACCCGTACCAGAACTCAGCCCTGCTGGCTTATTCCCAACAAAGAGCATTTTACCTATGTGAGGAGACATGAATAACATGGCTAAAAAAATCACTGGACAAAACATAATTTACTTTGTTTGATGCAGGAGCCTGAGCTAATAAGAAATATAATTCAGAAAACTTTTGAGGGAATTGAGCTTTCTTGTGAGGGTATATATAAGCCAGATTGACCTTTAAGATCATATCCAAACAAAGTCTTACAACTTTCTACCACTACTTGCCTAGAAAGTAATTTCTATGGCTAATGTATGGTAGTCAGAAAAGAGAAATTTAGCCTTAGAATATTATAAGCCTGCAATTGAATTTTTAAAAAATGTTCTCTGTTCTGCAAGGACTTTAATCCATGATCACTCACCATATTTGCAAATCACTTTTTTCTTGTACTTAACAGACATGTGTTGACTTCACCTTCATTCATGTACTCATTCTTAAATATCTACAGGTTATAGACTGTGAACTGGGTATGTGTTAAGTACTAGATAATCAAAACAGACATGTCTTTCATGTATTTTCTGGTTTTTGAAGATGAGAGGGACCACTCCATTAATGATGAAATCCTTTCTGCATCACTTCATAATCTCCAAGTGATTAGCCTGGAGACCTCAGGTGAAAGATATCACTTTCTTCCTGAGACAATACAGTTCAATAAGTCATGGATTTTGACGCTAGTTTTAAATAGCACAAACCATAGTTACATATAAAAATTAAGAAGGGGGATGTACATATGAAGATGATGTAGGAATAGTGGGAGACTATGGTGATGACTTCTGGAAACATAAGTGATCAGACTGTTTTGTCTGAAAATGAGCCTGACTCAAAGACAGTCTTTCAATATGATAGCCTGAAAAAACTGCAGATATTTGCTAACTGATCTTTAGTGATTTAAGGGAAATTTACTTTAAAAAGTAAATCTTCCTCACTGGAGGGGGAAAAAAAGGAACACATGATTCTACTTTTTGCTGCTTATCCCAGAATCCCAAGATATTTATACACTTTGTGGGTCAAGTCTCACTGTCCTCACAAGTACAAAAATGGTAAAAGAGTCTTCAGATGCATTTCACCTAGAAGGTAGATATTAGATCGCTATGAGCCTTTTTCAGCGAGGGCTGAAAATGCCCATTTTGCTGGTACTTTCCCGGCACTCATTAAGGAAATTAATCAAACTAGAAATGGGAAGGCTTGCTTGAAAAAAAAAAAAAAAAGGACTTTTGAGACATTGTATTCCCAAACCCAGGTTAGGTTTGGAAGTTCCTATGAGAGACCCAAATTCTGTCAGAAAGCTGTTGCATTGGCCAAAATGTTCGTTTCCATAAGATCTTGTTAAAAACAAAAACCAAAACCAAAAATCTATACCTTTTTGGCCAACCCAATGAACAGATCTAGAACATAAAGAACACATCATCTGCTAAACAACTCTTAAACAAATGTGTCTGTTCATGGTAATCTTCCAAGCCAAGAATTTTGCTTCCTTTAGTAGTGTCACAAATTTACAAATTTCTGAATCAAGAGGCTGATGTTATTCTTCCTTTTGCATAACAAGAGAGACATCTTTTTTTGTCCAAATGTGATTGCTGAAGTCATTTAAATCTAGGAGGAGACAATGATTCCAAAGGTGAAGATATGGGCTTCCCTGGTAGCTCAGCGGTTAAAGCGTCTACCTGCAATGTGGGAGACCTGGGTTCAATCCCTGGGTTGGGATCCCCTGGAGAAGGAAATGGCAACCCACTCCAGTATTCTTACCTGGAAAATCCATGGACAGAGGAGCCTGGTGGGCTACAGTCCACAGGGTCGCTGAGGGTGGGATATGACTGAGCAACTTCACTTTCACTTTCGGAAGTCTGTTCAGAGGAAACCCTGAGACTCTGAATTCTTTTTCTTTTCTTTGCAGGCTCCTGGATACCTTATGTTTTTTAATGTAAAAGTGATAAAGTCTATTCTAATTTCCACCCAGATGTCTCCCTTCCCTTCCAGGCTTGGTGCCCTCCTTTACCAACATGCCCTGGGGTTGTTGCTCTCCTCCTGGGGCTGCCAAAGCGGCCTGGATTAGAGCTTCCAGGATTATTATTTTCATGGAGGCAGAAGGAATCCTTTTGCACCTATCACTCACAACTTCCAAAGGGCACCTTGCATCTTCCAGTGTTCTCTAACCTCATCTCTTGAGGAACCTTGGGCAAATTCTCCCAGTGATGGAAGAGAAAAGTTTTGAGGAAGAAAGTGTCCTACTCAAAAGTATCTCTTACTTATCAAACAAGAGGACCCTGAGTGTACTGCCCCATTTCTCCTCTCCTATAGATAGCCATCTGTGCAACAAACGGATGCCTCTCAAATGGGAAGAGAGCTTTGTCTCTCTTCTTTAATAAGAGTTTTAATTCTTGTGTCTTAGAATTTGATCTTAGCTTACAAGCTTGTGTCTCTGTTTTCCTGCAGTGTCTGGTGTTATACCTTACTATAAAAATAGAGTTCAAGGTGAACATACACAGGAAGATCTTCTTGTCTGGACATATACCTGATATTTATGTATAGTGGAAGCTTTTAAAACCTTAAAAATGAATGGAAGGAGTCATATGTCATATATCAGGCATGGTGATAGCTTCGGAAACACAGCTTGGTCTCTCTGTCCACCAACCTGTTTAGTTTCAAGATTATACTTTTAGAATTATTAAGCTAAAAACTACTAGCTGAACTTAGAGCTAAGAGAAAGATACATAGCTCACATAAATGACTTCACCCAGGTTGCCTACTGTGAGCTTCAAACACCAAAAGTGCAGTAGCTGAGTTGAGACAGGCCTTTTTGTTGCCTAAGAACTTGCTGTTTTCCTAGCCAGCTATTCAGACATTTTCCAGGGAATAGTAAACAGCTGCTCATACAACAATGCAACTTACTTTTCCTAACAGAAAAAAAAAAGATCAAAACATTCCATAGTTACCATGACTCAAAATTAAATAATGGGATTCAAAGAGGAAGCTAGTAATGTATGAGAAAAAATAAGAAGACTTTGAGGCTCCAGCTAATCTCACTATCATCATCGTCATCATAAGAATTGTGTTTTACCCCTTTGGTCTTCCCAGGTGGCTCAGTGGTAAAGAATCTGCCTGCAAATATAGGAGATGCAGGAGGTGTGGGTTTGATCCCTGAGTTGGGAAGATGCCCTGGAGGAGGAAACGGCAATGGCTCCAGTATTCTTGACTACAAAATTCCATGGACAGAGGAGCTTGGTGGACCACAGTCCTTGAGGTCACAAACAGCCGGACACAACTCAGCATGTATGTGTGCAAGCAATTTAGCCCTCAACATTTACAAAATACTTTCACATTTTCACTCACTTTATTCTTATCACATCCCAGTTTAGAGATGAGAAAAAAAGATTTTGATAATGAAATAGCCTAACTTTTGAAAAAAGGAAACAAGGAAAGGGAAATTAATGTTTTTTTCCTAACAAATGTGGTTACAGAAAACGTTTGCCAACTTACTATAGTTTCCAAGAAGTTTTTCTCTTATAATCTTTTAAAGTGTCATAAGTTCATATTGGGACACTTTAAAAGATTATACTCTCCGAGCCATTCAAAGCATTTTGCCAAGACTTTTAGCCTTAGGAAGAATGTCCAGAGATAGAATTTGTCTCCAATTACTTGGAAATTGCTCCTCAACTGGTACCAAAGTTATTAAAAGCCAATTTTTAGTGCTGTGTCTTAGTTAAAATAAGAAAAGCAAAATAGAATCTAAACATATTACAACACGCTTAAGCAGATTCGGTTTTGGTAGATCTTAAAATTCAAACACTTTTCCTTCCCATCCCAGGTTGAACCCTTGTTTCCAAGCATTACTGGAATATATTTGCTTGTTCAAGGAAACATCTCAAGTCTTTTATCATTTCCTTTTGTATTTGAAGACATACAATTACAGGGCAATAGATTAAGGTTCATATATTAGTTTTGTCACTGTATTAAGACCACGTCTTAGTTTAGTGTAAGTTCCATTTAATGTCCACTTTAGAACTGAGTATTATTCTCACTTAGAAAATGATTTCTTCTTTGCCTCCAAGATTTTCAATGTCTTCTGTTCACCAACTTTCTACTTTCAACTGTCTCAGAATATTAAACTCCACTTTCATATTAATAGAGTTCCTCATATTCATCAATAATGTTTTTCTGTTTCCTCCAAGCAATGAGTCAGTCTTCTCATTTCTATAGGCTTCCCTGGTGGCTCAGATGGTAAAGCGTCTGCCTACAATGTGGGAGACCCAGGTTCGATCCCTGGGTCGGGAAGATCCCCTGGAGAAGGAAACAGCAACCCACTCCAGTACTCTTACCTGGAAAATCCCATGGACAGAGGAGCCTGGTAGGCTACCATGGGGTTGCAAAGAGTCGGAGACAGCTGAGAGACTTCACTTCACTTCTTCTCATTTTCTCTACAGTAATTCTCCTTCTTATTTTTGGCCAAGGTAGACCATAAAGGGAACATGGCATATGTCTCAGGACTTCTCATTAAATCATATTTCTGTATAACTAGAAACTTATTTAATCTTTTAAAAGACTATGCTCTCTGAACCATCTGAAGCATTTTACCCATCTCATAAAGTCATAATGAAATACATTTCTTCCTGGAAAGGGAGTCTCCCTTACTGTTCTTATGCTTGCACCATCCAGTGGGAAAATGAGAGATGCCTTCCACAGTTTGTCATTGACCCACCCTTGTCTTACTCCAAAAGAATTTTTCTTATACTTTTTTTCAGTTCCATCAATATATCAGTGAGAATGGAAAATTTTTGTTTGTTTTGAATGCAGGATTTCCTTCTGCGGAGTGCTATTGTAAACATAATTCAGCAGAGATTTCAGCTGGAAATTAAGTGTGTTTACTTAAGGAATCAAATATTTGAAGGTACTTCAGATGACAATTGAGAAGGAGATGCCAGAAGTCTGGGAGATGAAGAGACACTTCTGGGGACTGTTCCTGGGAGACCTTATCCTCAGAGAGAGAGCGTAAAGGACTGCAGCTTGATGCAAGGGTGAGGCCTCACACAGGAATGCAGGGGTTGCTGCTCTACAACAGCATCATTCCTGGAACAGCTTGAGCTCAGGCCCAGTTACTTCAAAGGATTCTTATTTGAGGAAGAGGTAATTAAAAGCATGTATAGAGCAACCCAGACAGATCTGGGTTTAGGTCCAGAATGCAATTCCTACTAGCTGTAGTAGAAACCATGAGACATGTACTTAGCTTCACTGAGCCTCAGTTTCCCCACTTGCAGAAGGATGAAAATCAAAAAGACGGTCACACATATTTCTGGGCAACACTGGATGTATAAAGTAGTACTGGGGGCCTGTGTAGCTGAAGTTGGGAAAGAAAGGTCTCTCCATTGAAATGGGGAGAACCATAGTGTTTAGCTCTGTTTGGGCTCTGGAGAGCACATCCACATATTAGGCTTACTTGTCACCAGGAGTGGTACCACAGAGTGCCCTGGGAGTGGGACAGCTAACATCTCGAAGCAGCAGTGATAGGTGGGCATCTGACAGTCACTGCCAGTCAAAAGCTTTAGGATGAGAGGCTGAGCTTTTAAGTGTATATTCAGTATCCCTCCTGTAGACTTTGAGATTATCTGTGAAGGATTCTTAGAGATAATGTGATTATAAGTCTACTTTTCTCATAGTTCATGAAACCAAACATATTGCATAACACGGGTACCCTCTAGAAAAACTTATGTTATGAGACTTTAGACACATTCATCTGACGCTTCACACTCCATCTTCAGGAAGTCTGTGACTAATAGGGAAGACTATACATAAATATTATACATAAATGATTACCAAACCAAGGTGATAAAGCCTATGAATGAGGTTTAAAGAAGGTTATTTATTTAGGACAGAGCCAAAGGGGACCAGAGAACTCTGTGAGACTAAAGAGGGAGGTACTATGATTTCACAGTAATTCACATGAGAACACAGTTGGAAACACAGTTCATGCAAGGGGCAAGGAGGCAAGGGTTTCCATGAAGGATAAACAGCATGTGAAAAGCACAGCACACAAAACTGCATGGTCTGGTCAAGGAGGGTGGGGTGGTGGGACATGGGTGCATCTTGCGGAGTGGGAAATGGAGAGTGGAGAAACAACAAAGAGTTTTAACAGGAAAGGTACTGAATGCATCTTTGAAAATGCTGAGCGAAGTCGATATGAACCTAGAAAAGAACTACATGTTTAGTAAGTGTATGTGTCGGAAACCAGCAGCACATGTTTTGAAGTTTAGTGAGCCACCCACTACGTACCGATCCCTGGGTGACGCTGGTGTAAAACAGGCAGTGACACAAGAGAGACGGGTGGCGGCGAGTGAAACGGAAAGAGCGGAGGGGAAAGGAGGGTGTTGAAGGATACTTTTACAGATGTCAGTGGAGTAAGACATTTTAAGAAAGTTAGTGAATAGTATCGAATGCAAATGAAAGGACAAGTGAAAAAGCAGATGCAAAATGGCCATGGATTTTTCAAGGCAGAGTTTGTGAGTGGTATGACAAGTGGTTGGAAAAACTTGGATGTCATGATCAACGTTGGTTAGGATGTGAAAGAGTGAATTAGAACATTGCTCGTAATGTGAGAGGAGGAAGGGAGGGACTAATTAGGAGTTTGGGATTAATAGATACACAATGCTATATATAAAATAGATAAATAAGAAGGACCTACAATATAGCACATGGAACTATATTCAATATCTTGTAATAACTTATAGTGGAAAAGAACCTGAAAAGAATATAGACGTATAACTTTGCTGTATACTTGAAACTAACAAAACATTGTAAATCAAGTACACTTCAATAAAAGTTAATAAATAAAAGAAAATCATACTTAATGGTGAACAAAGAACATTACTCATAAAATAGTATGAAGTCTCAATATTTAAAAGTTGAGAATTAAGCTGGTAAGAAGTGATGGAGAGACTGAAGATTTTGGGGCCCAAACACTCGTTAGTGACTGGTCTTATGCAGTGGTCCTCACTGCTCGCCAGGAACTCATTTTAGCTTTGCCCCTCTCTCCCATCTCTGTCTCTCAGTGGCCATTTCATGTGTGTGTGTGTTCAGGCACACAGTTGTGTCTGATGCTCTGTCACCCCATGGACTGTAGCCTGTCAGGCTCCTTTGCTCATAGAATTTTTCCAGGCAAGAATACTGGAGTGGGTTGCCGTTTCCTTCTGCAATGGATCTTCCCGCCTGAGGGATCGAACCCCGGTCTCCTGAACTGCAGGCAGATTCTCTACCGCTAGAACCACCTGGGTATCCTCCCCGTTGTAACCCCTGGACTTCACCTTTACTCTCTCATTCTCTGTAGATGTCTTTACCTTACATTTCACAAAGCAAACAAAACAAAACAAGAACCAGCCAGATGCCCACTCTCCTTTGCTTGGAAATGTACAGGAAGATGAGAAAATTTCACCAAGGAAGAGATAGGGGAACAATATCTTAAAGAGACAGAGAAGTTCCAGTCAAGTCCCCAGAAGACAGGGAACTAGCTACCAAGAGGGTGGCAATAGGGATGTGAGGTTTTCATCATGCACGGAGGGATCCAGAAAACAAGTGAGCAGAATGAGGGAAGTCAGTCATGAGCAAGTGAGTCTCAGGGGCTGACAAACAGAGAATACGAGGATCAGGCTTCTGGAGGGGATTCAAATTCTCATCATTAAATTTCTTTTGGGGGTTAAAGTAGATGGCCACTACAAAAAAGCACACTTTTCCATGAAGGAAGCAAGTCTTAACTGGGAGTTAGAGGTATGTGCATGAGAGTGGGGGTGGGGATGAAAAGAGAAGAAAGGAGGTGGAGAGAAAAGCCTTTTTGGCCCCTCATCATTAGCAGAGAGGCAATTCTCACTTAGAAAACAAATGCTTCTTTTTCAGGGAGAAGTGGAAAGAACATACACAATACTGTTTGTTCATTAAAGTGAATAAAAGAGGTACAGGAGGATTCACAACGAATTTCTAAGTGAAAAGAGTGTTTGACAGAACAGTGTGCGTGTGTATGTGTGTCAAAGAGAGACTGTGACTCTGTGTGTGTGTGAGAGAGTATGTGTGTCAGTGTGAATGTGAGTGTGTGTCAGTGTGAATGTGTGTGGGGGTAAGTGTGTCAGAGTGTGAATGTGAGTGTGTGTGTATGAGAATGTGTGTCAGTGTGAATGTGTGTGTGTGTATGTGTCAGAGAGAGACTGTGACTGTGTGTGTGTATGAGTATGTGTGTCAGTGTGAATGTATGTGTGTGTGTGTCAGAAAGAGAGTGTGTGAATGTGAGTGTCTGTGTGTGTGAGAGTATGTATGTCACTGTGAATGTGTGTGTGTGTGTGCCAGAGAGAGAGTGTGACTTGTGTGTGTGAGAGACAATGTGTGTCAGTGTGAATGTGAGTGTTTGTGTGAGAGTATGTGTGTCAGTGTGAATATATGTGTGTATGTGTGTCAGAGAGATAGAGTGTGAATGTGTGTGTGTGTGAGAGTATGTCAGTGTGAATGTGTGTGTGAGTGTGTGTGTCAGAGAGAGTGTGAATGTGTATGTGTATGTGTGTCAGAGAGTGTGAATGTGAGTGTGTGTTTATGTGTGTCAAAGAGAGTGTGAATGTGTGTGTGAGTATGTGTGTCAGAGAGAGTGTGAATGTGAGTGTGTGCGTATGAGAGAGAGAATGTGTGTCAGTGTGAATGTGAATGTGTGTGTGTGTGTCAGAGAGAGAGAGAGGCCCAGAAGGAGACACACAGATCTCAGGCTAAGCGAGGCTCTCTAGGAGCAGTAGGCATGGAGGGGATTTCAGAGGCTGATTCATGTTTGGTGAGGCCTGAGGCTTATACAGTTCTAGAACCTTGCAAATTAGTTATGAAAGAAATATTTGTTTAGGGGACTGCAAACTCCATCAGCTCCACAATAAGTCTCTCTATACATGATTTCTATCGTTTTCTCTATGCTGAGTGTAGCTTTTCCACAACGAGCCTGGATCATTTTAGAACTAAGAAACTAAAGCAGAAGTTATGTAAATATTTTTAAGGTCAGCCACACTCTCTAACTTACTTACATTAGATTTATTTTTAAATGATCATTAGAGACGGTTTCTAATTGGAAGGACTGCCGAGCTTAAGAGCTTGTGATGTCATTCATGATGTATTTCTAGAAAGTGAAGTGAAGTGGAGTTGCTCAGTCGTGTCCGACCTTCAGCGACCCCGTGGACTGTAGCCCACCAGGCTCCTCTGTCCATGGGATTTTCCAGGCAAGAGTACTGGAGTGGGGTGCCATTTCCAAAATTCCTAGCTTGAGCTTACCCTTGAATTCTATTTGTTACATAAAGCACCATAGATAAATATCCTGAAACAAGAGAAAATTCAAAGAACTTATCAGGAAAATCTTGTTTTTTTCCTTTAAAAAATTGGCATAAATTGTGTGGATTTTAGTAACCCAATGTAAGTGAGTTTGCATACATTAGGTTAGCTCCTCCCAATAAAAGAGTTGCTGCTGCATTAAGCACTCTCTCTAATAGCTTGAGCTCCACCTCCCTTTCCTGTAACGACGGTTCCCTGATATCACACTTTCAACTGGAAGGAGCTTCTGTGGAGGGTTTTTTTAGTAACAGGAAGTGACTGTGTAAGAGAAGTTTGCACGGGCTCACTTTGTCCTCTCAGTCGTCAAGGAAGTGCCTTACTGGAAACGATTCAGGGACTCTCCCCCTGCGTTTTTCTCAGTGACCCTGCTGCTGAAGGGCGTATTGAGAAAAAGCAGAAGGTTTTCCTTACCTTCTCAGAACAGGGACTTCCACGACTCGACGTGGCCCCCGGGCTGACCCCTCTGGGATCAGAAGTATTCCTCTCAATCAGACCGAGGATTTTATTATCCAGCTCCATGCTTTCGCACCTGCCCCCGGGGGGAAATGGGAAAGCCACACTTTACAAAGGTGATTGAAAATTATTATGTTCGTGAATGACATGGAGGGCTTGTTTATGTATGATACCTCCCACCCCTAGAACTTCCAGGTTTCTAATCTCATGTTCATTAGTTGCTGCCGTTAGAGAACTTTAAAGAGTATTGAAGTTTGAGTTTCACTTACCCGCACATTTATTCTAAGTAATCTAGTAAGATATAACCAAGTTGAGGGATTTTCACAGGCTGAATAACAATGACCAGAATTAAACACTCCCAGTAAGCCAGGTGCTTTACATTCATTTTCTTATTCAGTGGGTAAAATTCATTTTAGTAGTCAGCATTTACCTGCATTTTATGGATGAGCAAACTTGGATTTAGTAACTAACTTACTGATTTATGCGAAGTCAAACTCCAAAACAGTGGCAAGGCCAAGATCACACTCAGATGTGTAGGATTCTATAGCTTGTCTCTTGGCTATTTTTGCCCTATGTCTTCAATGAACTGACAACAAATCCCTAGGATTATTTGCCACCAAATGGAAATATCATATCAGAGTCAAAAGGTATCTGGAAGTTACCTTAAAAAGAAGCTAGCCCAACCTGCATCATTTATCTGAGAACCAGAATGAATTGCTTACATTCCCATGACTATTAACTGATAATGTAAAAATTTAAATCAGGTTTTCTGACTCTAGTCCATTTTTCTTTCGGTTGTATCATGCTGACATGATGGAGAAATCTTCTCATTAGAAACATAAGTCAAGAGAAAAAGGTATTCATTATGTTATTTTTCTTTACATTTGTTTTGTCTTCCTCATCATTTTTCATCCCCTGAAAACAACCCCTTGAATTGGGGTAGGAATTTTTTTCAGGAATACTTCTCAAAGTTGTCTCCAGGTGAAATAAGTAGGTGGATGATCTAATCACATGATGTGGCAGAGGTTACTTGGCTGTCTGTCCAGCCCTCTACATTCTTTGAGAGTAGCTCCCAGGCAGAGGCTCTGACACCCATGCTTGTTGATGCTACTTGACCTAATTTCCTTGGTTATAGCTGATTGGACCAAAAGTAAATAACCAACTCTAGCTTGGCCAATGAGATTCTCTTCTGTGTGCAGAGGGCACTAAGAATGAAGCAGCTGGGTAGGGAAATGCAGATCTGTGAGATGGAAAATCTTCGCCATTTTCTAGTCTTGAATCAACCCTAAGGCATGACTGCCTTCCTACCCTTGCTAAGTCACTTCAGTCGTGTCTGACTCTGTGCGACCCCATAGACGGCACCCCACACCAGGCTCCCCCCGTCCCGGGGACTCTCCAGGCAAGAACACTGGAGTGGGTCGCCACTCCCTTCTCCAATGCAGGAAAGTGAAAAAGTGAAGTCGCTCAGTCGTGTCCGACCATCAGCGACCCCATGGACTGCAGCCTTCCAGGCTATTCCGTCCATGGGATTTTCCAGGGAAGAGTACTATATTCTGCTAATTGCCCCATATCTTTTATAATGAATTATCTGTCTTTTCTTAAGCTAGCTTTTTGGTGTCTGTTATTTGTAGTAGGAAAAAAATCTCTGAATAATACAGCTCAACCCTCATATTTCTATTTATACTTCCCTCAGGCTGTGGAATGCTCATGGCCACTTGCAATGTCCCCATATGCAACTACTGGGTGTAGGGTAACCCCCTCATGGCCCCAAAGCTTATAAATGTGTAGGATCAAGTTTGTTAGCCTATGCCCAGTGTTTCCTGCCGTCCTCTGAGAAGAGTCTCAAAATTCCTTTAATAAGTGCCCCAAATCCTTCAGGTTAATTAGATTACCAATTAATTAATTAGTCCAATGGAATTGGACTAGACTGAATGTTGAGCCTCTGAGGCAGCTTTCCTGACCTATTCCGAACCAGACTTGCCTGCCAAGAGGTCACAATACTTTCTGGTGTTACATTCCTTTGTGATGAAAATGTTATTGAGCCCAAACCCCAGAGGGGATCATTTTGATACAACACTCTGTGACCTCCAAGATCCCAAATGACCAGCTCCTGTGCTCTGTTTCTGAGCTCATATCACCCACTCCCCTCCGCCTTGCCTTTCCAGGCACACTTAGCCCATCACAGAACACGCCAGTGTGCTTCTCACACAGGGGCTTGGTGTCTGCACTTTCTTCCACGTGTCTTGCTTCCCCCATGCCCTTCAGAGTCTGTCTCAAATGTTACTTTATGAAGAAAGCCTTTGCTGGTAAACTTATTTAAAATGGCTTTCTCATACCCATCACTACTGGCCTTTAATTCTAATTTTCTCCTTAGAATTTTTTATGATCTTGATTTCTTATTTGTTTACTGTTCTCCCCAGCCTCCATACAGGCTTAATATATGTCCCATGAAAGAATGGCATTTGTCTGCTTTATTTGTTGCCCTGTTTCTTGGCACATAGTATGACCTCTCTCCATAAATATTTGTTGTTGAATAAATATGACTGTGTGATGAAGTTTATTTCAAAACATTAACTCAAATCTAACAGTAAATTAGATGCTTATTTAAAATGTATGCAAATAACCTCAATAACCTCAGATATGCAGATGACACCACCTTTATGGCAGAAAGTGAAGAGGAACTGAAAAGCCTCTTGATGAAAGTGAAAGAGGAGAGTCAAAAAGTTGGCTTAAAGCTCAACATTCAAAAGACTAAGATCATGGAATCTGGTCCCATCACTTCATGGAAAACAGACAGGGAAACAGTGGAAACAGTGTCAGACTTTATTTTGGGGGCTCCCAAATCACTGCAGATGGTGACTACAGCCATGAAATTAAAAGACGCTTACTCTTTGGAAAGAAAGTTATGACCAACCTAGATAGTATATTCAAAAGCAGAGACATTACTTTGCTGGCTAAGGTCCATCTAGTCAAGTCTATGGTTTTTCCAGTGGTCATGTATGGATGTGAGAGTTGGACTGTGGAGAAACCTGAGTGCTGAAGAATTGATGCTTTTGAACTGTGCTGTTGGAGAAGACTGGTGAGAGTCCCTTGGACTGCAAGGAGATCCAACCAGTCCATTCTGAAGGAGATCGGTCCTGGATGTTCTTTGGAAGGAACGATGCTAAAGCTGAAACTCCAGTACTTTCGCCATCTCATGCAGAGAGTTGACTCATTGGAAAAGACTCTGATGCTGGGAGGGATTGGGGGCAGGAGGAGAAGGGGAAAACAGGGGATAAGATGGCTGGATGGCATCACTGACTCGATGGATGTGAGTCTGAGTGAACTCCGGGAAGTGGTGATGGACAGGGAAGCCTGGCGTGCTGCGATTCATGGGGTCGCAAAGAGTCGGACACGACTGAGCGACTGAACTGAACTGAACTGAACCTCAAAGAACTGATAAAGTTGGGACACAAAGGAAGCAGTAACAGAGGCTTTAAGACTCTGCTTTCCTCTATGCAGGTACATGTTTTTTCACTCCGTCATGTCCAATTCTTTGCAACCCCATGAACTGTGACCTGCCAGGCTCCCCTGTCCATGCAATTCTCCAAGCAAGAATACTAGAATGGGTTCCCATTTCCCTCTCCAGGGGATCTTCCTCACCCAGGGATTGAACCCAGGTCTCCTGCATTGCACGCAAATGCTTTACCATCTGAACTACTAGGGAAGGCTTTCCTCTATAGATCACTAAATAATTGCGTGCAACAAAGTTATAGTCTTACTATGACATTATGACCCAAGGTTTGGAGTAGAGTAAAAAGAAAAGCACGCTACCAAACTTTTAAAAACAAAGAGAACAAAGCCTTCAAAACCTTGCATTAGTTTCACTGGGTATGTATTATCCTCACCCAGGATCTGTTCACTGATTCTGTAATACTTAGCTGATTAGGTCAGGAGAAGGCTCCAGACATCTTTGCTCAGGGCCCTACCCATTAATCATCTTGATTTTTCAATTAAACTTGAGCCTTAGTGAAGTTAAATACCTTTTCTTAAGGTCACTTGACTTATAAGGGGCAGGATAAGAATGTGTTCTGAGACCCATGACTTTTTAATCCACTTTTGAGTTGCCAGTGAATTGTCACCACAGCAGGACTATAGAGGAGTGTGTTATTCCCGAATAACTGGGCTCAGGTTCTCCACTGTGAGGGGCATTTCTGCTTCAGTTCCAAAGAAAACAGCCTGCACTGAAAGTTAGCTGACTTACAGAGTCAGATATCAAGAGAGGCTTGGGAGACAAGCTATGAAGACCACTTGCTTCACTGATGGCCTTTTAGGTGGCTCCTTGTTTTTCTCAGTCGAAAATTATAGATCAGGATCCAGGATGAGATGCAGGGAGTCCATGAGTCACCCCAAGTCAAATTAAGTACAAAACTACATTATATCTGTTATATGCTCAATGTCTATTTCTGAAGAGAGGGTCAAAATCTTTTTTACTGTCCTAAAAAGGTCAAAGAATGCTCAAACTACCACACAATTGCACTCATCTCACATGCTAGTAAAGTCATGCTCAAAATTCTCCAAGCCAGGCATCAGCAGTACGTGAACTGTGAACTTCCAGCTGTTCAAGCTGGTTTTAGAAAAGGCAGAGGAACCAGAGATCAAATTGCCAACATCCACTGGATCATCAAAAAAGCAAGAGAGTTCCAGAAAAACATCTATTTCTGCTTTATTGACTATGCCAAGCCTTTGACTGTGTAGATCACAATACAGTGTGGAAAACTGTTCAAGAAACAGGGATACGAGACCACCTGACTTGCTTCTTGAGAAATCTGTACATAGGTCAAGAAGCATCAGTTAGAACTGGACATGGAACAACAGACTGGTTCCAAATAGGAAAAGGAGTATATCAAGGCTGTATATGGTCACCTTGCTTATTTAACTTATATACAGAGTACATCATAAAAAATGCTGGGCTGGAGGAAACACAAGCTGGAATCAAGATTGCCGGGGGAAATATCAATAACGTTAGATATGCAGATGATACCACTCTTATGGCAGAAAGTGAAGAGGAACTAAAGAACATCTTCATGAACATGAAACAGGAGAGTGAAAAGTTGGCTTAAAACTCATCATTCATAAAACTAAGATGATGGCATCCAATCCCATCACTTCATGGCAAATAGATGGGGAAACAATGGAAACAGGGAGAGCCTTTACGTTTTTGGACTCCAAAATCACTGCAGATGGTGACTACAGCAATGAAATTAAAAGACACTTGCTCCTTGAAAGAAAAACTATGACCAACCTAGACAGCATAATAAAAAGCAGAGACATCACTTTGTTAACAAAGATCCATCTAGTCAAGGCTATGGTTTTTCCAGTGGTCATGTATGTATGTCAGAGTTGGACTATAAAGAAAGCCGAGCACTGAAGAATTGATGCTTCTGAACTGTGGTGTTGGAGAAGACGCCTGAGAGTCCCTTGGACTGCAAGGAGATCCAACTAGTCCATCCTAAAGGAGATCAGTCCTGGGTGTTCATTGGAGGGACTGATGTTGGGGCTGAAACTCTAATACTTTGGCCACCTGATGCGAAGAAGTGACTCATTTGAAAAGCCCCTGATGCTGGGAAAGATTGAGGGCAGGGGGAGAAGGGGACAACAGAGGATGAGATTACTGGATGGCATCACTGACTCAATGGACGTGGGTTTGGGCGAACTCTGGGAGTTGGTGATGGACAGGGAGGCCTGGAATGCTGTAGTTCATGGGGTCACAGAGTCAGACACGACTGAGCGACTGAGCCGAACTGAACTGAAAAAGGTAATAATCACTGACCAATTTTAAGTTATCGCCATGAGCAGCTACTTTAAATTCAAATCTTACTGTGGCTTTCTTTGTGTAAAAGTACACTTTGATTTAAAAAATGTATTTTTTTACCATGGAAAAACTATGAAAAATTTAAGAAGTGACTCCTTGAATTAAATACTATTAGTCACCCTGCGTATTTAACTTATATGCAGAGTACATCATGAAAAACGTTGGACTGGAAGAAACACAAGCAGGAATCAAGATTGCCGGGAGAAATATCAATAACCTCAGATATGCAGATGACACCACCC
>SJYC01125437.1:0-15616 GCA_006408675.1 Madoqua kirkii | reverse complement strand
TTTAAAAAACAATAGGGAAAATATGAGTAAAGAATCTTATATCCAACTAAGCTGTTTTACATGTATCAAAACTAAAGGAAAATTTGGCAAAAGGACTGATGATGAATATTAAAATAGTAGATCTAAGAATATACTCAAGACTAAAACAAAAGTGAGAACAAGTGTGGAAAAGTATTATCTAAATATGGGTTCCGACAAAAAGAAGTAATTTTAAAAGTTATAGGAGAAGGAAAAAGGTAAAAATTAGAATAAGTTCATTGCTTATAGTTCATAGACTATAGATAGAAGTCAAAGAATATTATTTAAATCTTAACAAACCAGGGAAGAGAAACCTAACTAAGGAGGAGAAGAGATCAAGGGAATTTTAAGAGTTATTAGCAAAGAGTTAGGCACCTACTAGTCCGTCTAGTCAAGGCTATGGTTTTTCCAGTAGTCCTGTATGGATGCGAGAGCTGGACTGTGAAGAAGGCTGAGTGCCAAAGAATTGATGCTTTTGAACTGTGGTGTTGAAGAAGACTCTTGAGAGTCTCTTTGACTGCAAGGAGATCCAACCAGTCCATTCTAAAGGAGATCAACCCTGGGTGTTCTTTGGAAGGACTGACGCTAAAGCTGAAATTCCAGTACTTTGGCCACCTCATGCAAAGAGTTGGCTTACTGGAAAAGACTCTGATGCTGGGAGGGATTGGGGGCAGGAGGAGAAGGGGACGACCGAGGATGAGATGGCTGGATGGCATCACCAACTCCATGGACATGAGTCTGAGTGAACTCTGGGAGTTGGTGATGGACAGGGAGGCCTGGCGTGCTGCGGTTCATGGGGTCGCAGAGTCAGACACGGCTGAGTGACTGAACTGAACTGAACTGAGAATCAAAATACAAGCTTTTCTAAATGCAAAAGTAAGTACTAAATATAAGCAAAACAGACAGATCAAGTGAGGAAAGAAACAGTAAATCCAAAGTTAATATTTATATTAAGAAATAAGACAGAACAGAGAACAAACATACTGATCATATCAATGTAAATGGGTTTAACTTGGCTGTTTCGTGAACAAGATGTTGATCGTGGCTTACAAAGCAAAATCCGTCTCTGTGCTGAGTAGAAAAGACACCCCGAAACCAAATGATCCTGGGAGGCTCACAGCAAGGGTTTGGGCTAAGAGACAAGTAAAAACGACAGTAGGGGTGCTGGGGCTGACTTCGGCAAGGGAAACTCAGGCGCCAGTCATTGAAGGAGGCAAGTTCACCGCGACGTTACCTGGATGTAAACACACCTGATGACATACCAGGTCTCTGGCTGTTGAATTGAAAATGTCAGAGAACAGTAAGCCTCAGTATCTCAACACCAAGTCTCCCTTATGCAATTATTCTCAAGACTGATTACTGTTTCAGTAATGGGCAGATATTCCATCAGGTATACAGCACATATGAATTTCACTCTTTTTCTTAAATCTCTGTTAAAATACCAAGAAACAAACTCTTTAAACCACCATTAATCCACAAGAACACAGAGAATTGGGAAAGAAGACAACTTGGATAATTTTTTTTTTCCAATCAGGTTTTGGAAAAAGAAAAGCAGAAGTTGTAACTGAACGACTGGAGCAGAGGAAGTTAAACCCCATGTGTTTAGACAGAGAGGCTGCCAAGACGTGAGACCCGTTTGAGGCCACAGAATCTCTGAGAGGCTGAGCATTTGAAAGGAGTGAAAAAAGAGTCGAAACAGGGAACTGATTTGTTCTCTGATTTTGAAGTATTTGAATCCCTGGGGTCTGTTTTCAGGAGAACCTGGGCAGCCAGACAACTATCTTAATACCCACACACAGCCAGAGGCTGATTCTTTTGGGAAGATGAAACCCAAAGTCTCTGGATTCAGGGACAAGAGGCACAGAAGAAGTCTGGGATGGAGGCGGAGGGTTACATGAAAATCTACATAGTAAATAAGCTGTAAGTAGTCTGAGAGCTGTTCCCTCCCTTTTGCTCTAAATAGTACGGCCATTCGTATATCTCAAGACTGCTAGTTGGAAAAACCCTTACTAGAGAAACTGCAGAGCCAGAAGAGACCAATGATTGCAGTTCTGAGGAAGTAAAGAAGGCTCTAGGAAAAAGACTGGATGGTTGGCCCCTTGGCCAACAATCCAGGTTGGAGAGAAGGACAGAGAACTCAAGAAGAGAGGATGTTGGGTAAAAAGTAACCGATGGCGTTGACTGTAGAGTGAACAGCCTACTATGGGTAGGTTTTCTCAGTTTGTGAGAAGGGCTTCTAGAAGATGACCAACTGAAGTGGCAGAGCAACTTTAACTTCAGTAAGGGATAGTATTCTTAGGAAAGACATTTAGAGTGGAGTGAATTACTTGGTTCAACAGTGAACAATATCTGGAGCAATAATAACAATGTAGAAAAATTACTCTATTTCTGGAGGGAAAGTGCTATTTTGCTTGGGTGCATATCAAAAGTTTTAAGTTTTTCTGTACTTTCACTCAATATTCCACTTTTAAGAATTTACCTTAAGAATATAAAAGTGAATGTATACAAAGATTTAAATATAAGCCTGTCTGTTGCAGCGCTGTTCCTAATAGTAAAAAATGAAATACAATAAGACATTTAGAGTGGAGTGAATTACTTGGTTCAACAGTGAACAATATCTGGAGCAATAATAACAATGTAGAAAAATTACTCTATTTCTGGAGGGAAAGTGCTATTTTGCTTGGGTGCATATCAAAAGTTTTAAGTTTTTCTGTACTTTCACTCAATATTCCACTTTTAAGAATTTACCTTAAGAATATAAAAGTGAATGTGTACAAAGATTTAAATATAAGCCTGTCTGTTGCAGCGCTGTTCCTAATAGTAAAAATGAAATACAGCCAGAATGTCTCAAATAGGAAATCAGTTAAATCGGTAGTGATATGGCTTAATAATTGGATACTGTAGAGATGAATATTTACTCAGGAAGATATACCTACTTAAAATTTTTCATAAGTAACTTTTTCTCTACAGTCTCATTTTTATGGAAAAAGGATAAAAAAAGTAGAGAGAGCTCTGAAAACTTCAATTAGTAGACATTTCGAGCTTTAGTACTAAACTTGGGTTTTCTTTTCATCTGTATTTGCAAACGCTAAAGCTGTCTGCATAATTGCATCAACTGTTAAAGTTGACACACACAGAAAGAACTTATAACTCCTGTTTTAATGTTAGAGTTAGAAAATAGAGACTATTTTCAAAAAGAAAGAGACAAGACAAGAAGAATAAGAAGATGGCATGGCAGCAGGTTAATTTCTAATGGTCAGAGAAATTTTCCGCTTAGCAGAGGAGTGATCTTTCAGGCTAAATTAGTCTCTACTCACTCAGTCATTCAATACATATTTGAGGGCATTTACCACATTTACTCACTATGATCAGCTCTTTTCCTATAAAGAGCAATTAACCTTTAGGCAGGTAAGACAGAAGCTGTTGGAAATAACCAAAAATCATATGCTGAAGTTAATATTTCTGTGTAGTTTGTAATCTACTTTAAATTTAGATATAAGAGTGAAAGGACTATCCAAGCTGCATAAAATACTAAGTAGTATAAATTTGATTATGAATAAGGGCACGCCAAGAGTGTCATATTCAAATATTGATAACAAGGACAGTTAGGGTGGGAAACTCATCTAAGTTTTGTTGCTATTATTTACATTTCCTTTCCTGTTTATATTCTAAAATTAAGTGTACAGAATGAAATAAAAAATTTTTTAAAGACAAATCATCCAAATGATTGGAGTCTTAAATTTTATTTCACTTTAATATTTTCTGCAATAATTGAAAACACTGAGCTGGTAATATAAGGAAAATAATGGAACTTACATGGTTAGAACAATGTAAGTAATTGAGTTTGGAAAGCAGATATCTCCAACTTAGAAATATATCCTAGATATAGAACGGAACATTGATTCTATACTGCAGTTGCCTTGGAAAGTAAGGTGATGCAACTTAACTAATTACAATCCTTCCTTAACAAAGCAATGTATTCAGAATATAAAGTGAGCACAGCATTTCAATATAAAAATTAGCAAATGACTAAGAGCAGGGACAAAAATTTTCTTTCAAACAAATTCTGAACATAACTTCCCTACTTTCTAAAGTAAACCTAGGTTTGAACAGAGATGTCGTAGCATTTGAAATATTAATAGAAGCCTACCAGCAATGAAAAAACCCAATTCACTAAGGGTATTAAACTTAATGGACAGAGGAACCTGGTGGGTTCCAGTCCCTGGGATTGCAAAGATTCGGACACGACTGATCGACTTTCATTTCATTAAACTTAAAATTTCATTTATATGAAGGAATAAAAGAGAAAGACCCAAACTAAAACCAAATCAAATTTTCCAAACTCAAGTCTCTTCATTTTTCTGTGTTCTTTCCTCACTTAGTGTTTTGATACAGCTTCCTGTCAGGGCAGCATAAAGAGAGCTGTCAATTCATTACTTCTAAATTGCCCTGAAAACTGGAATTTTGCTAACACATATCTTCCATCCTGTTGCTGGCCTTTGAACTGCGTCAAATTCAAGCCATGAAAACTATATGTACTGCCTTAGAAGGGTCCATGTATTTAATAACCACATCGGAGGACAAGCCATTAGCTTAAACTCTGAAGACTTTCTGCAAAAAAAAAAAAAAGAAAAAGCAACTCTTAAGAGCTGCCACACACAGAAAGTACAGATTTGTAACTCCTTCAGCTGGCTGTATGTTTTTTGTGGCCTGACACCTCCAAGAGAGCTCTGTGCCTCAACAATTAATACCAAAAAATGTTTCCACTGCGGTAAATTCTGGCAGATTCCCTCTCCAGAGACAAAATTTCATGCTGAGAGATAGTATCAGTTCTTCCTAGATAACTGACAAGTAGCTCCTTTGGAGAATTCTAACTTGCTATTTTTTTCCAACAGTATTTCCCCAAACACCTCCTAGCATACAGTAGGAACTTCAGGAATGATTGTTGCATTGAATCAAACAAAAAGTTATGTAGGCATAAAGTATTAAAAACATTCAGAACAAAAGATATACTGTGGATGTCTTCTTGGGCATTTTGTTTAAGCTCAGTTCAGTTCAGTTCAGTCGCTCAGTTGTGTCTGACTCTTTGCAACCCCATGGAAAGTCTATGTTCACCCCATGGGTGCTGTTTGCATGGAAGAAAAAAAACCTTTTCCGAAATGTGCTTAATGGAATCTGGCTGAGAACACAAGTTTTCTAAAAAGCCCCTGTCTTAAGTCTCTGTGAATGTATCCATCCAATAAAAGTGAACTTTATGCAATATATTACACATAAACACATGCTGAAAATGCTACTTTCTTATTTTGGAAAGAGAAGAGATTTAGTTAGACTGTTGTCTAGGAGCCCAATGTAACTTTGATGTTTATTAGTTTGAAGAACTATAATTTCTGAAAAACTGACAGATTTGTCTCATGAATTTTAATACTGAAACTATTTAAGTTAAAGCATGACTAAGAGTTAGCAAAATTTATGAGAAAAAAAATAGATGGTGATCTGTGAGGTTCAGTGAGTCTTTAAAACACTTATTCAGCACTTCAAAATTAATTTCCTCTTTTATCTAACAAACCAATTTGAATGAATAGAAAATATGTCTGCCTGAGTAAGTAGATGATACCATTAGCTTCTCACTTCACCGTGTGGATAGCAGCTGTATAACTGGGTTTTTATTCTGTTCTTCAGGAACAGTTTAATTTAGTCACGTAAAAAGTAGGTTAAAAACAGAGGCCAAAAGAATTGTAAAAATGCTGATAATATCATAAAAATGATCGTGTTAGCTCTTGCTTACCACACGGTCTTGCTCCAACCAAAACATCTGCCTATCACCCCATAAACGTCCCTTACACTACTCTTCCCTTTATAAGCAAAAAAATGAAGCTTTTTAGGGACCTTTAATAGTCAGCAGCTGTTTGGCTGCCAAAAACTACATCTGGAGGGGAGTGTACTATTCATGTGGTGAAAAAGCTTATTGTTTAGTTTTCTTTAAGCCCACCAGTGTTTTACATAAAGACACTTAAATGCTTCGAACATGGGGAAAGACACAGGAGGTCCTTAACCAGTATATTGTTCAAAACCAGTATATTGTTCCCAGAAGACAATGACCAACAGAGATTGTAGTCGACCATGTTCAATACATAGGATGAACGAGTGCTAACGTAGATGGGTTTGATGCCAGTTAAAGGGCGTACGTCATGGTAATTTAACATTCATTTTACTCTCCTGAGATTACCTCTACTTGAGTCTATAATGAATCATAATAGCTTTTCTTGCTAGGTAATAATTATAATTTTCTGAATACATTATTTAAAAAAAACAACTTACATTTCTTAAAATGAACATTAGAACAAGGGAAAAAAATCTGCTTTAGAAAAATTCAAACAGGAGCTGGTCATGTAAGAGAACATCAAAACCAGGATGACCCCAGGATCACCATACGTTGAGTGGGATTTTTTTTGATGTGGACCATTTCTTTCCAAGTTTTTATTGAATTTGTTACAGTATTGTTCCTGATTTATGTTTTAGCTTTTCGACCTGGAGGCTGGTGGGACCTTAGTTCTCTGACCAGGGATCAAACCTGTACTCCTGGCATAGGAAGGTGAAGTCTTAACCACTGGGACACTAGGGAAGTCCCCGGGTTGCTTTTGAAACAATGTGACTTGAGGTTTTGTTAACAGGAAATATAAAAACCATAAAATATTAATTTACTGTGATAGTGTCTCACTGGGATCAAAATTGCTTCCTCTGCTCCTTTACTTTAAAAAGAAATTTGGTATGACAACCGTGATACAACAGCCTTCCCGAGGTGGCAGATTTTACCCTCGCAGAACCTAAAATGGTTCAAGCAGATAGGAGCTGATTTAAGAGAAAAGTAGGGGAAGATGACCAGCACTCATCATTCAGTTCCCAGCCTGGGGGCTCTCACAGCCCTCCTTTCTCCTTGCCTTTCTCACCCCCCCTGAGATGAAGGCATGGGCTGCGGCCTTCTTCCTCCTATCTTTTTTCTGGACCCCAAGTCATATCCACTAAAAACATTAACCTGAAAACCATCTCCTGGGCATTTTAAATTACTGTCAAAGGACCTATCTCTCTCATTCTCTTAGAAAAACAAAAATTTTACTACTGTAGAAAAAGCTATGTTAACTACTAAATTCTGAGTAATTTTCATCATAGGTAAGTGGAAAGAAGCTAAACATTAATTTGGGTTGCTGAGGACAGCAGGCAATAGCATGGGATTCAGGAGCTTACGGTCTTTATAATTCTGCACATGGAAGAAAATGGTGTGTGTGTGGGAGATGGGGAGAGGGGATCCCTACCTTTTTGCATCATGGTTATACAGAAGGAAAAGCTTCGTAGGGTATACAAAGATATGAAGGGCATATGTATTTTCAAAACACAGAAACAATAGATTTGTCTGCCTTCCCTTTTTCCTTTCTTCTTTTTTCCTTTCCTTTCTTCCACTCATTTCATTTTAAACTGGTAAAATTTGCCAAATGTTGACCTTTGCTATCAAAGGAGAATGGGGCATCATCTTAGAAATCATTCAATGTCATATTTTGTCTTCTACGCTTCTATAATATCTACAGTATCTTAGAGGTTGTCAATAAAATCAGTTAATCTTCAGACTAATCCTGTGAAGTGAATTCCTATTTTACTTACACATTTTATAACAATTTATATGAAATTGATCAATGCTTATTGTAGACCTACTGCTAAAGTGGGTTATATGCCAATTTCCAATTTCTTTTCTTGAGGTAGATAGAATCTCATTAAGAAGACAAGACTTATACATACAGCACAAATTATAGAATCATAAAGAGTAGTGCATAGTAAAATGTTATATAATTAAAGGCTAAAATGCTTGTTATTGATACTGAATACAACTGGTAGAGAGGAATGGGAGAAATCAGCATTTCTACATATATTCAAACTTCTGATCTTCCTCCCTGCCAGTTTCAGACACTGTGACCAGATTAGCTGATTGTGAACCCTTGTTCAGAAATCGTAATGGCTTCCCTTGTGCACAGTTGTGATTTTCACAGTGGAAGTACACGTGAGCTTCTTTTAATGAAAAAATTTCATAATCTAAGAATTCTGAGACTATGTCTCCAGATCCACAGGTTATGAGAATACCAGTTTGAGTATTCTTGAGTTGAGAACTTGAGGGTAATTATTTCTTTAAATCACCCTTCACTTGAAAGAAGTTCTCTTCATAGCCAGAGAAACATTGGCCTGTATAATTAACCCTCAGCCTACGTCTCTCACTGTATAATTAACTCTCACTGTATAATTAACCCTACGTCTCTCACTCAAGACGTAGGTTGTATTCCATACTGGATGTGAAAGTCAAACTGAACTACTCACCGGTCCAATACAAGCCCTCAGTTTACCTAGGTGACTTTTTTGTATACCTTGTGCCTTCAGCCTGGAATATTCTTTCATTTTCTCTTTTTCCATATATCCCCCTATTTTTTTTTTTTTTGCCAGAAATTGTCAAATAAATCCTTCAGACACATCTTAATGCTCATTAATAGGATTCTTACCTTCTTCTCATATCTCAGGGCAGATTACTTGTGCCTCTATTATGAGACAAAACATTCAACATACATTATACTTGGGGGGGGTGTGTGTATTCATGATTTTTTACTTCTAAACTGCAAACAGCTAGAGGAAAAGGACTGGATCCAATTCACCATCTGGAAGCGACTGGTACAACATCTTGTGCCAAATAAGAAGTCAAAGAAGTAACTACAGGAGTCAATGAATAGAGTGAAGCTTGAGAAAAGCTTGAGAAAAGCCAGAAACGATCACAGAATATAGCAAGTGACTGAAAAAGGAGTTTTTGGATAGGGGGCTTGGTAAATTTCTCACCCTATACTTGAGCTAAGGATTTAATAACTCAGGAGAGAAGATATAGCTACTCTTCATCTTATTGATGAAATAGGTTGCTTCCTAGGAGAAAATGTGTGCTCAAGAGAAATTATCTTAAGATCCAAACTTGTCAAGGGAAATTTACCAGACATGTTAAAAAGTATCAGCTCTGTTCAAATGCTCCATGCTGTTATCCACAACGTCAGCTCTCTTATCAACTAAAGAGCTGATGCCTGATCTGGATATCTGTACCCAGATAAGTTCCAGGGCTTCCACGGTGGCTCAGATGGTAAAGAATCCGCCTGCAATGCAGGAGACCCCAGTTCGATAACTGAGTCGGGAAAATCCCCTCGAGAAGGGAATGGCAACCCACTCCAGTGTTCTTGCTTGGGAAATTCCATGGACAGAGGAGCCTGGCAGTCTAAAGTCCCTGGGGGTCGCAAAGAGTGGGACATGACTGAGTGACTAACACCAAAAAGTCCTCATTTACTCTTATTAGACTCAAACGTTTAGTCTG
Source organism: Madoqua kirkii (assembly GCA_006408675.1). Taxonomy (NCBI): domain Eukaryota; kingdom Metazoa; phylum Chordata; class Mammalia; order Artiodactyla; family Bovidae; genus Madoqua; species Madoqua kirkii. The sequence continues at coordinate 6,216 of SJYC01125437.1, read as the reverse complement.
AAAGCTGAAGTGCTCCAATTAGAATATTTACATTAGAGGCATACATTCTGTAAATAAAGCATCTGCAATTACCTTTCAGAATCCTCTGACTGATTGGTGAACATGACCGGTTTCTCTTCGTGTGTCTTGTTTTTATTTAGAGTGGTCCACATGGAATCTAAAAGAAAAAAAAAAAAAAGACTTGAGATTTGGCCATATCTCAAGGGAAGATAAATATATCTGTCAGTGGAGGAGAAACCACCTATTAAACGCATATTTCCCCAAAGCCATGTTTTTATTCTCATGTCTTGTTTTCAGCACTGCCAGTTATGAGAAGACAGACTGCGAATTTGCTTTCTGTCCAGTTTCCATCAGAGGTGAAATACTGGGTGTAAACACAAGGACCCAGTCTGCCAGTTAAGGAAGAACCTCATGACAGGGAGAAAGTGTCCAGGAGCAAGAGAAGAGAGCTGGACATTCCAGTGCACGAGTCTGAAACTGTTAATATTGTCAGACTGACATGTTTGTAGTTCAGTTAGCCACAGTCTATGAATGAGTTTTCCAGCAGAGCCTAATGACCCAGTGACACCAAGAGCTTTCTTCTCAGAACCACATTCATTCCAACTTTTTCTCCCATAGGAGTTAGTGATTATTTCCATGATTTTCAGGGTACAAAGAACTAGTAATGTGATTATTAAAAAAGAAGTAGGAAATTTAGAGATGTATGTAAGACACAAAGCTTTTTCCATTTTCCACCTTTGTTTCTTATTTCATATTAATTGTAACTTAAGCACCAAACTGTGGCCAAACATTATACAGACATCATAGTCCCTTGTGGGGATTCAAGTAGATTCTTGAGACTAAGCACTGAAAGACTTGTGTATGTTTTAAAAGCCAGTTCCTGCAGGCACTTAACACATTTGAAATGCATCTGGAAACCACTATTGCTGAGATCCCATTAGAAATGTTAGGCAGTTCAGGTCTGTGGGAAACATGAAGCCCCTTTGTTTGAGTTTTATGAGTTTCTATTTAAGTGTAACAACAACCAAAAACAAGTTTGTTTGTTAAAATGCTCCAAGAAAGATTTGTTTTAGGTATTGGCAAGCTGTCTTTACAGAGTGTGGGAGGGTGGCTTTGAATTTTGTTTTGTTTTCAGCTTGTGACAGCTGTTTAAAAGTCATCCATTACCACCATGGTTGGACGTGACTAAGCGACTTAGCAGCAGCAGCCAGTTACTCGATGAAAGCAAATGCCTTTCAGGACTGCTGCAGGAATCAGGCCACCAACTAGAACAGCTATCTTTTATCTATATAAAATTGTGAAATTGCCCCATTTCTTCATGTGGCATTTTGGAAATACCATACAACTCTGTAAATGCTTGAAAAGGCGTGCAAGTGATATGCTCCCTGACAAAGCATGACTTGCAATAAGAGTGCACTCTGAAACTTCCGGAAGATGAAGTTTTTAAAAGTTAATTTGTTAATAAATTACAATTGAACTAAGGTTTAAAAAATATCTGCAATGGTTTCATTATTCCTAAAATTACTTTTTAAAAAAATGTTAATTTCCCAGAAGACCTGAAATGGCCCATGGAGTCCGAGTTTTAGAGAATCATAGAATTTGAGACATTGGAGAATACTGAGAATTATGACACTATCAATTTTACAGAGGAAACAGAAGCTCAAAGAGGACAAATGACTTGGCTAATTAATGACTGACCTAGGATTAGATGTTAAACCATTCAACCCCTAGTCCGTGAATTTATATTGCTGTCCCACAAGTGAACACTATACAGGTATAAGCCACATGTAATTTAAGTTTGGAATAGGGGAGATCTTGTGTTAATGTTAAAATATTTAAAAAGTAATATATAAATGAAGCCTCATTAAAAAAAACATTTCTTAGGCAAGGACATTGCATTATTTGAAGTCTGGTAGTGAAAAAAGAAAACCCCAAAACAGCCTGTGGAGAGGCAATTTCCAGACTTAAAAATGTTATAGTGTAAAACTCACAGGTAATACCTCCAAGGCAGTAGAAACAGATGAAATAGATAGTCTCAAATGTGTAATTTACTGAACACTGTATTTTCTTCTAAAGAGCCTTTTCATAGGCTGAAATTTTACACTTCTTATGCTTCTACCCTGGAAGTCAAAATATCAAAGAATGATAATCAGAAAAGTCATTCTTACAGGAATAATCATAATTTCCAATAATTTATCCATTTCTCCCAGGTGGGTATTTTTCCATTGGAACAAAAACAGACAATCAGAGAAAGACACTCAGCAATTAAAGGATTCTCTTTCAAGTGGAAACAAATTAACCAAGTCAACCCTGAGGACACAGGGTCTTTCTCAGTATCAGTGCCTCACTTTTTTTCAGTTGTAGAGAAAATGAGACTAGAGAAGTCTCATAAGACTTGGCAAATATGTGTGTGCCTCTCTGCACTTCACTAATTACAAGTTACGATGGCGTTAAACCATAACATAAGGAATTCTACTGAAGTTCTTGCTCCTTTAATTTTTCACAAAATCAGCCTGGAAGGGAGGGCATGGACTTCCTGGATCTGAACTGGCTGATGTGGAGGCAGGAACGAGGTCTGTTACCTGGAACTAGGAGACACTGCCTTCAGAACTCCCTGTTCTAGGGCAGCACCCCCATCCTGCTGCAGCTCAGCTGAGGCTCATTCATCCCTTGTAAAGTGTGTAACTCAAACTTCTTGTTTTGCTAAACATGTTCAATATTTGAGGCAGATCCTAACTGGGATAACTAAATTAGACATAGAGCATGGTGAGCTTTCATGAAAGAGAATTGTACCTATCAAATAGTGAAAAGATAAGGAAAAGATAGGATACCACTTAACCTTGGTCTTGGCCCATTCAAGGTGAATTTCTCAGATAGCTTGTCCTGAAGTAATTAAAATATAAGCCAGTCAAGTTTACACTGCTGATTTTGACGTCTGCTGGCTACACTCTTATTTCTGTTAACTTTTACGTAGAAATTAACAGATCTTTCCTTGCTTTCATACTGTGACATTTATCTCTACCCTGCAGGGTCATCTGAGAAGTCACGGTTTCTCCCAGATATGTTGACATATGTGGTCCATGAGACAGAGAACCTTACACCACCATTCTTGATGAGAAGTGTAACTATAATATGACTGTTCCCTGCAAACAAAGCATTAAATACTAAGACCTCTCTTCTGAAATTACTTCTAGAATCCAAGGCACATTCTTTTGGAAATTTTTTGAAAAGCCTAAATTATTTTGGCTTTTAAAAGTTTGGTAAATAAAGTGAAGACTGTAAAGCTAAGTAATATTAGTGGTGTAAACACAGGGTGAAAAATATTAGTTTGTAAACTTAAAAAAAATTTTTTTAAATTTTACAAACTTTTGTCTTTTTGCATCTACAGAAGCATAGTGATTAAGAGCAGACTTGGAAACAAGACTGCCCGAGAGCAATCTTTCCCCTCTGATGACCAGTTGACCGAGGTGCTACAAGCTTTGTGTGTCTCTGTTCCCTCTTAGGTAAGGTGGGGATAATAATCGTATCTGCCTCATTAGGGCTGTAATGAGGCTAGAATATGTTGATACATGTAATACTTATACAGTAGTGCCTGGTGTGTAGCTAGCACACTATACTTGTTTATGGGTGTCATTGTAATGGAGTCTTAGGAGGAAGGAGACAAATAATTGTGATCATTTCACCGCCTTGACTCACGGTAGGTGAAAGGATTTCATATGGGGAGAGCTTGGGGTACAGGGATCAGTATAGATGATATCTTCTAAGGTTCATTTTGACCCTAAGCTTCTCTCTTCTCAGATTCCAAGTAAATAGGTGTTTGTTTTCAAAGAATTCATCATTCAGTTGAGAAAATAGGGTGCTAAATCTTAGAGGCCCAAATCTAGGTGTTTCTTATTTTCATATACCCAGGATCCCACCTGGTACTTATATCACTGCTGCTGCTGCTACTGCTAAGTCGCTTCAGTTGTGTCCGACTCTGTGCAACCCCATAGACGGCAGCCCACAAGGATTCCCCGTCCCTGGGATTCTCCAGGCAAGAACACTGGAGTGGGCTGCCATTTCCTTCTCCAATGTATGAAAGTGAAAAGTGAAAGTGAAGTCGCTCAATCGAGTCCGACTCTTTGCGACCCCATGGACTGCAGCCCACCAGGCTCCTCCGCCCATGGGATTTTCCAGGCAAGAGTACTGGAATGGGGTGCCATTGCCTTCTCCTACTTATATCACAGTGAGGATCAAACATTTTAACAGTAGAATTAAGAAGGATACATACCTAATTGTATAAAAGATATGTGAAATGTGAAAATGTGAGAGATGTGAAAATAAAAAATAAGCTTGACAAGTAAAAATTTGAGGGTAATAGGTTTTACTATGGCCAACAGCAGTTGCTCAGACATTTTTGGTGGATTATTTGTATTTATTTTTACCATTTGCATGAAAGAAATTTGAAAACAAAATAACTTAAATTTTTACTTAAAGTTGTTTTATACTTTTGTTTTCCTGGGGGAAAATTAGCATAAGGCACGTGTAATTTCTGGAAACCAAAAGATTTACAATTAAAGACCACGGAAGTTAGAGTACCTAACTGGTTTACAGCATCCTCTTAGCTAAAACTGAAAACATTTGTTTACATCATTTGGTTAATTTTTTTTCCTCTTCTCTTCCCCTACCAGTTTTTCCTCTTTTCAAGGAGTTTCTTACTGCTCAAGAAACAGCTGTTGCTTTCTGTTTAACTAAACCGAAAGATGTCTTGGATTCTTGGATGGATTTCAGTACCTCAGTGAAGATCCTAAACTGATTGTTTAAGCAGAAGTTTACAGAATTCACAGTCCCAAAATAACCTAACTTTAGAGGATAAACTTACTTTTGGAAGTAAACCAAGTTTTATGAATGTTTTGCCATTTGTGGTGACAGCTTTTAATACACCTGGCTTTTTTAAAGTCGGGTTCAAGGACTAGGGTGTGAGCATTACCAGTTATAGTCAACAATGCAGAAATGGGTTTTACAGACCCTGAAAATATCACATTAAAAAATTGCCAAAGGATTCTTCTACCACTGTATAAGTTTGTTTTGTTGATCAAGACTATGCTATAGCATTGAAATGTGTCAAAATAAATGTGCAATTAAAGGCATGAAAGTTTTACTTAAAACAGAATCTGAAGCTGACAAGTGATTTTTATCACATAAAATGCTCTGCTCTCTGGGGTATACGATTTAGAACTTATAATATTTACCCAGAAAATCTGTTTCATTCCCGAGGCCACCTTGACTAAATTCAAAATTAAACGTTAACCAGGTTCAATACATTTAGGATGAAATGTCCTAGGCAAGTACTAAACCATCATGAAAATTATTATACTTATATCGATATGTGATAAATAATATTTTATAAGATAGTATGCTGAAGAACATACATATACATATATACACTCATACTTACATATTTTAAATCAGTTATATTGATTTTAAAAGAAATGATATATTTTACTCTAATATACATAAATGCTTTCTCACCATCACATAAGAGACTTACAGGTACTTAGTGGATCAAAAACTTGGTTAAAACTGAGACTCATGAAGAATAATACGTTAATACCATATTCATTCATAGTCACTTAAGATGCACAAGTGTGCATGAGTTGCCAAGCCTTTTTTTCTCAGAAGAGGTCTACTGATGATATTTCATATAGACATTCAGGCCCACAACAAACCCTCCGTGAATTCTAGTTTTAGCTTCTAGAATTTGTAAGCCATTTCAATGCTGTCTGAAAATAGAATGCTTTTAGATTTCTATGATCTTTTTCCAATCTTTTAAATTTGCCTCACCCACATTTGATTTAATTTTGGCAAGTAACCTTCATTAGATGTTTCCAAGGTACTCAAATTAGCTTGCACTGCACAATTCTTTTATCTTTTTTCATCAGCTTATATAAATTTTATTTAAATTATTTAATTACAAAAAAATTAAACTGGTCACACATCACTAGGGGGAACAAATAAGACCCACTCTCGGTAAATGCGCCACTCAACTTTTAGAGGCAGAAATAAGTGAATGCCCTTAGCTATGAGCATGCAGTATGCCTTGAGTGCCAGTCTACATTTTAGAGAGAGAATAGACAGCATGGTTAGTCCACGCTGCGCTGGTTAAGTAGAATCTGGAAAAAGAGCAATGGTTTCAGTCAGGAGTGGGAAAATGCCTGCAGGTCAGGAAGCTAAGAT
>SJYC01125435.1:0-15829 GCA_006408675.1 Madoqua kirkii | reverse complement strand
CAAATTTGATTTTTTTGATACTCTTCCAATATTTTATCTTCTTCTCTACAAGAAAAATTCAAAAGGGGAGCACATTTTCCTATAGTTTAGACTGAACAGTTTTTTGCATGTTTTAATAACTACAGTTGTTTTGCCTTTTGTAGTTAAAAATAAAAGTAAGCTTTCTTCCCAGAACACTTTTGAACACTTTTCCCCTAGTCAAGAGTTGGTTAAAAAGTAATAATGTATTCCTTAAAACCAAAGGAAAAACAGTGAATATGGCAAACTACTGAGAATCTACTGATATACCTTGTAAGCATATAATCTGTCATCTAGACATAACTATTTATCAATATTTATTCACATCAAAAGGAAACATTTCACCATCTTTGTAATTTAAGATATATTTTTAAAACTGTGGAAAAAGTAACTTACTTTAAAATGTGTTTTATGAATTACTCTACTTAATATGTTTCTTCTTGCAGAATTTAGTGCGTCAGATTAGCAAAAGCATAGAACACTTAACTTTGATTACTTACTGTAATAATCTACTAACAGTAGACTAACTGCCCCACTGTGACTCTATCTGTCACCTAAGGGTTTTTACATTCTTAGATCAATTAAGGAATCCATTTGTTGGAACTGCGCTTTGCAGTCACTAGAATAATTTCCACTCATATGTTGTTTTTATTTTAAAACCTGGGAATGCTTCATGTTGGTAGTGTTTTCAAATAAAATTGATTTTTTACTCATTCTCTGGGCAATTTCAGTAGAAAGACATGTTAAAATTGTCCTCTTTCTTAAAGACTTGAGGACATATGTGTGTAAAATATGTTTTATTTTATTTTAAATCCTTCTTCCTTCATGAAAACAATATTTGAAATATCTAAACTGTCACAACCCCAAACAGATGGCAAAACAACTGTGACTAACAGTTTTTCCTCTGAGATTTCTTCCCTATCTAATCTTAATGAGGAAGCAATGTTTACAAATTGATAGCTAAAGCACCTAATAGTTAAACATTAAAAAGCAATTTTTTAAAGCTAACAGTTAAAATAAGGCCTCAGGCTTTATCCTTGGCAGGAAGTATTCAGTTGACAAAGTAGTTGTTGACTTAGTAAGCATCTTCATCCCCTCCTCCCTCTTCCCCCTCACTGTGTAGGTAAAGACGCTTCACTCCAGTGGAGGAAGGTGGTCAAGGTCAATCAGGACCTTGACTGATGAGGGATCTAGGATGGCGCCTGTCTCTTCATTGTTCCTTGGGTCCCTCTGACTCTGTCTTTTGGGTTCCTTTAGCAGGAGGAATTGAGTTTAATACTAAATTTCCTATGTTTAAGAAATACTATTTCTTTCCCATTCGTGGCTCAATTATCTCATTAAAAATTATTCAGTGGCTAAAAATTTCAACGGAAAAATTATCCAGGAAGCCAATGATGTACTAAGTAAAATGTAAACTTAGTGAAGAGTAAGGGAAACCAGCTGAGAAGGAGGCAGAGAGGAGAGAGAGACCAAGAGACAGGAAAAAGTAAAAGAGAGATGTAAAGAAAGTGACAAAGAAAGGAGAAAATGAGAGGATTTGTTTCTCTTCATTTTCTGGATTTTAAAAATATATTACAATTCTTATTAAAGAAAAAGTAGATCCAAAATTTGAGAACATTTCTGAAAATAGCCTGTGTTCACACTGGTCCATTTTACAGATGCTTGCTTGTCACTCATGACATTAAGGTCCTGCGCAGGCCTTCTGCTGGGAGAGCAAGTCCTGGGATGCTTTGCCATTTTAAAAAGGTCTTTCCAAGTTTCTGCAGCAGGGCATTGCCTGAGATTCCCAAGAATGAAGTCTCTTAGCATTTCTCAGTAGACAATTTTGTGACTGAGCCAGACAGTTCATATTGCTAGATCAGTGAAAAAGTCATCACTCCGTCATAGTCAGCCTGAGTATATTTGTTCACTGTTGGCTTTAAGGATGAATGTTCCTGGGATGTCAATCTGATTGCTGACATTAAAATTATACCTATGAAAGTCTGTTTCCCACTTTCCTTTAGAAAATCTGACTAAATAAATCAACCCGGTGATTTTATATTTAGAACTTTTTATGCTTTCCATTAACATGATGCTACATGAATCATACATGAAATGTATAAGGAAGGCTATCTACCACAGTGCCACACACTGCCTGGATCCTTGCACTGATTACAGCATACTCATGATTGCTGAACCCTGCAATATCACCTGAGAGGCCAAACGTAGTAAAACTATTCATGAGTGTCTAAATTTAGTTATTATTTAAAGATTTGTTAGTAAATAGGATACCGTCACTTAGTTAAATGTGTCATTTCAGAAGTTTCTTTTACTTGACAAGCTCCAAAGGACTAATTAATGGGTGAAAGCTGTAAAAATGTTGAAAGAGAACATCACACAATGCTACAGTTTGTAAATTCTATCTCCTTTCCCCTGGAATACACGAAACCAGATCTTAATTGCTAATATTACCAGACTCAAAACTCATTTTAACATGAAAGCTCTAGGCGTTTTAAAAAGAAGTTAAGTTACAGCAAACTCTGATAAGTAAGCGAAACGAAAGTACAGGCAGGAGGACACGTTACTTACCTTGTGCTATACTGAAAGTTCCTCTCAGATCTCGGGAAGTGCACTACAAGGTCTCATAGAGACTGGAGAGGGTGTCTTTATAACAGCCTTTGAATCAAACAGTAACCAAGTGGTTTAAGTAGAAACATATATTTTGAAAGGTTAATCCACCCATACACAGGGAAACCCCTGTTTTAAGAAAGTCACTCTGCTGCCAAGAGGCTATTAATATTCACCTCCCAGATACAAACACAACCTACAGATAAAAGATTCACAACCTATGTGAAAATACCACAGAGGATTCCCTCTGAGTCGCTATGCTGTAATGGAAACGCAAGAAAACAATATACCTCTTCAGGCACTTGGGGTACTACAGGAAATCCACCTGCCCACTTAATGGAAAAGTTATATCAGCTTAATAGGGCCACAACACATAAACATTAATGTAGAATTAGTATAATTTACTGTAAGGACCACATAGGTCACACACTCATTTCTAGGAATGTTCCTCTGTTTCATCTTCCTATTTCTTTCCCTGAGAGAGCTAGCACCCAGGTTAACATTTAAATACTCTTTCTTTAAAGTAATTTAGAAATAAGCCTACTCTCTTTAAAAAAAAAAAAAAGGAGTTGCTGAGTGTTTTCTTAGAGGGGAAATTGTATTTATGGCCTCTGTGTTGCTTCACTGGCATTACAGGATAGGAATTATGTATATTTTTTCTCATCATACAAGAAAATAGTTTATATAATTATTAGCAGTGGCAAACCTCTCCAAAGTAATACAAAATTTGTATGAGTTCAGAAATGAAATCATTGTGGATAAAATACCCAACAGGTATCATTAGTGTGGTTATTTATATCATTTGATTATGTTGATGTATTAATTTATTCAGTAGTCATGGTGAGAGTAAGTAATAGCCAATAGCATGTGGGCAACACACTGGAGAAGTCAGATTGTGTCAGAGTTTGACTATTGGTATATTTCAGCTTTTATCACAACAAGCATTATACTTCAGAAAAACAGACTGACATCATGAGAAGATCCCACTTTTATAATTCCACTTCTACAAACACTTAGAAAGTCAGTGAAGTTCAAAGAGGACTTTGACTTTTTTAATGACAAAAATGTTAAAAATATCAATTTTGAGTGGCAAAAGCAGGAGTGTTTGTTGTATTTTTTTTGCCTTTTTTCCCCTGTATTTTCAAAAATTTTTAGAAGAAAACAATCTATAATGCAATGTAGATTGCATATACCATCAACTTAAAAAAATCTAAACAGAAATTAAGTATGCAATCTGTCTTTAATCTGAGTTACTAAAGTAAACATATTTGATATGAAAATACCAATATTGTTATTTGAAGATCTCCTAAAGTCTTTATAACATGTCTTCTAAAAGGTCTTTTGATTTAACACAAAATTACTTTTACCCAGTCAGTTTCTTTCCATGTGAGAAAAATAATTGCTTAGTATTTCACAAAAGTATGCCATTTTAGTGTAATACCAAAAGAGCAAGGAGACATTTATCAGCTGACAGCAATAAGGTGGAAAGTCAAGTTATTCTTATAGACTGGAAGTTTTAGATCTAACTGATATTTTCATTTTCTGAAATTTCCTTTAAAACTACAGAGTGCTATACCAATGCACACACAATTGCTGCTATTAATTGATGCGATTACAACTTTGAAGTGTTCCCAGGATGAGTCTCAGGACCAACGTTGGGATGATCCTATAAATTAAGGTATGTGGGGAGAACATAGACATTTCTTTCAGAATTTATTGAAGATTAACAAGATTATTTCCATTAAATCTATGGGCTGGAGGACTTTCCTGGTGGTCTAGTGTTTAAGAATCTTCCTGCCAATGCAGGGGACAAGGGTTCGAAGATTCCATGTGTAGGAAGATTCCACATGCCTCCGGGCAACTAAGCAGATAAGCTGCAACTGAGCCTGAGAGCCGAAACTAACGAAAGAAAAAATTTATTTGAATTGAAAAAAGAAACCACCACACAAAACTATGAGATGGACAATGGTGGTGGTGGTTCTAGTCAATGGAAGATGGAGTAGACATCATTTTCATTTACTTCATGAAAATGTTGGAGAAGGGAAAATCTCTAAAATACAAGGACATATCTTATCTCTACCTCCCACCACTCTGACTGTGAAAGGGAAGCTGGACCTTCCGTAGAATCCTGTCCTGAAGTGAAGGTATTACTGGTCCATCAAGCACTGCATTGCTTCGGGTACACATCTAAGCCAGTTAACATCAACTGTAAGCAAAAGCTGGCGATCTGCTGACCAACGATTTTTACTGTTCACAAAAGACCATTTTGTTTAGAGGTTTACCTTCAGGGAAAAATAAGGAAATGAGCTAGACCAGTAACTAAAGTGATTGATCCAAAATTAATTTCACATGGTTTGAGGGCACAAGTGTCTGAGGGAAAAGGGGAGAAGTGGAGAAAATGAGACTTGGTTAAGAAAGACAAGGCCATTGAGTGTTGAGTTTGGGAAAAGAAAAGTCATATTCAATATTTCATCCTTTGTCCGGAAGTAATATGAAGAGTATTAAAGGGGCTAAGGAAAGGAAGTTTTCCAGCTTTAGGTTTGAGAAAGGGCAAGTCCAATCTGTCTTTAAAGATGAGCTGAATGCGTCCCTCAATCGTCAGGCTCCCATGGACGGCAGCGGCGCCTCCCGGGCGGCGTCCACAGGCCTCCTCAGGAAGGCAAAGCGTTTCCACATGCCTGCTCTTTGGCGTGATTCCAGACTTCTCTCCTCTCTCCCACTTACTCAGGTTCCTTTTCCTCTCAGCTTCTTAATTTCCCAGATTCTCAATCGAAGGATTGTCGATTGAATGGAGACAATTCATGTAGGCACCACTATTGAGGAATTCACTTCTGAAGGCTTCCTTGTCATACGGTTTTCTAAGAAATGTGGTAAAACCAACCCAGCAGTGTTTGTCCCTTTAAAATACAGCGTCCTTGGGAGTTGTTCAAACTAGAGTCTGTCTGTTGGGTGAGAGCTTTCTGCAGGTTGGAGACTTCTGATAGTCCTCCAGAGTCCTTCCAGAAGGAGGCCGTGGCCTCTTGCCAAACTTGGGTCCTTGTTTCCCTGAGGGATTCAAGCCAGAGAGTGTATTTCCATCACGACTCCAGGACTCACCTGGATACTGCTTACAGGAGGGGGCTGGCTGTGCCAGGAGCCCCAGCTGGGTGGCTATCAAACCAGAAGAGTAATATGACTTCCGCTTTACTGTCTCCTCGCGTAGTTTATGGAGAATAGACACTAGTATTAATCTGGGCCTTTGTATCTCTGTTCATTCTGCTCCTGATGCCAGTTGCCTCACCGCTTATGCTCTTCGCACTGTTCACTGAACCCAGGGCAGGCAAGGCCTGAGCCTTAGAGGCGCTGTAGGAACTGCAGACACGTTTGTTCCCTCTCGGCAAGGGCCACAGCCCATCCTAACACAACACCACCTCCCTCCTGGCGGGCGCAGCAGCCACAGCAGTATGCTCCCCTGGCTGACGCCAGCCGCAGCAGTAAACGCGCTGTCTTCTTTCCTTTCTGGCTAATCGGAGGGACGCAGCCGTGAGGCGGCAGTAATTCCCGCCATTTTATGGGTGGAGCTCATATATCCGTATCACTCAAGGCGGCTCCTCACCATCCTTCTGCAAGGGCTCTCAGCCGGTGCATGATTGTCTACGGAACCTGGGGGAGAGAGCCTGAACATTCCATCTTCGCTACTTTGCTCTCTCCCCACAGCTTTCTTCTTCATACAAGATGGCATTTTTTCCTCTCAAATTCCCATAACAACCAAGCTTAGAGCTGAAATTAGAGCTGATTAGAAACTTGATAGAATTTCACCTGGGTAAAAACTGACACAGAAAACAATTTTTGTCATCACTTGGTAAAATTGAATACTTGTCCATAAAGCTCTAGGAACAGTGATAGTATAGTGGTAAAATTTCGTTTTTATCCGTTCTTTTTTTTCAATAAAGGTATCATTTTAAGAAAATGAGCAGTTCCATACATTTTCACTGAATTCTTCCTCATTACCATGTGCATGTATGTGTGTGTTTGCATGCTGTTTTAAAAGAAGACTCCAGTATAAATACCAAAGAGTTGCACAGCAAATAACGTAAATCATTAAAATATCACAGATCTACTTTTTCATAAGGTTGAGATTCAACTTAAAAAATAAATTCTACCAAAAAGAAGATATATCAGGAAAACAATTGGTGGGGAGAAGAGGCATAAATCTAATTTCTAAAGAGAATGAAAGAATGGATATGAATCATGGATCTAGATAAATCAGAAATGCAGCTGTTTGGAAGCTAAGTCTCCTTCTTGCTGTACACCAGGCCTAGAAACGTGATGGTCTTTAAAGAGCATCCCCAGGTGTTGGCAGGGCAGAGACATCTCAAGGGAACTCTTTGACACTCAATCCCTTAGACTTTTACCCTCAACAAGACTGTATCCCTTCTGTTTTTGATACTCATGAATAACATTTCTCATCCAAATTCAGGAATCATACCTGTTTTCAACATTAAACTTGCTTTGATCATTCCTATCTTAACAGGAATTACCACCCAAAGAGCAATCACTTAGAAGTCAAGCATTTTGGACCCATTTTATAAGACCAACAGTGAATACACATTCTCTATCTGTGCAAAAGCTGAGTTTGGGTATGGAAGGCCTACACATCCTGTTGAAGAGACATTTTTCTTATAGCAGTTTCTTATTTTCAGTTGAAAATCTAAAACAGAAAAATAATCTCTGATCATAAGTTCTGATTTCCACCTTCTGTGACCCTCAAAGCCAATTGTTCTCATGTGATCTTCAGATCTTAACTCCAAATCCATAGTGTCATGGGGTTCATACACTTGGGAATAGACAGGAACTTTCATAGAAACATTTCCTAAAATGGGTAATCTGTGCAAAAGCTGAGTTTGGGTATGGAAGGCCTACACATCCTGTTGAAGAGACATTTTTCTTATAGCAGTTTCTTATTTTCAGCTGAAAATCTAAAACAGAAAAATAATCTCTGATCATAAGTTCTGATTTCCACCTTCTGTGACCCTCAAAGCCAATTGTTCTCATGTGATCTTCAGATCTTAACTCCAAATCCATAGTGTCATGGGGTTCATACACTTGGGAATAGACAGGAACTTTCATAGAAACAGTTCCTAAAATGGATATTTCAAGGAAAAGTCATTTACTTTGCTAAAGTTTGGGAGGCGCCATAAGTGTTTTATCCCATAGGATTCAGAAGGTTATAAACAAATGTAAGACTTTACCTTCAGCACTTTGAAACTTTGAAGCTTGTATTGGAAATAATTTTGTATACAAAAGAATGAAATGCTAAGATCTATTTATAGAAGTTTAATTTAAGCCAATGCATTATTCTGTGGCATTCATCCTAACAACCTTACTACAAACTGCACTCATTTAACCGCTGGAGATTTCAGTTCCTTTATCTAAAAATGAGATTGAACCAGATGATGCCTGAAAATCCCACTCATGTCAAAGATACTATAATTTGATATCACCCTAAATAATAAACAATACATTTCCATTTTGATCGGTTTTATGCTTTTTCAATTCTCGTGTATAGCTGAGGAAAAAAACTACAAAATGTTAACCCTCCTATTGGAGTGCAATTTGTCTACTCTGAGTTGATTTTACTCATGGAATTATCTTAATTCTTTCAACTCTTAAGCCAAAGTATCAAAGATAGAAGAACTGAATTCTCAGCACAATTAAAAAGCTTTATGCTGGAATGCATAATCTACTGCCAAGGAGTAACTAGGCCTTGGGAAAAACTTATCATGGCCCTCATTGTTCTGTAAAAATGTTTAACTGTAAAGGAAAGCACTTCACTTTGAAGGATATTTTCTCTATTTTACAAAGATGCTAATTTGAGAAAGTCAAGAGTAAACATAGGCCCCAAATAATAATTTTTCCTTTAATTTAAAAATTACAAATGTCAAACATACAACTTATGTAGAGTTTAAGAATAATAAAACTACATTAAAGAAAGAAAAAAATGTAGAAGCAACTCCTGATACAAGGCTGTGATTTCCAAATATAACTGCATTTTTAGATAATTTAGGCCACGTTCCTCCAATTTTTTTCTTGTTGGTAAGCGTAACAATTGGTGTCATTATTGAGCATAATATTTTGTTATTGAATGAAATCAACCAGTATTACTATTGACAATAATATTTTTTGATTGGATAAAGTAGGAACTGAACTTCCTGCAGTTCAATAAATTATATTTTCTTCTTTATATACTAAAATGGACATAGATAATTAACAAAATTATAAGCTAAAGATATTTTCATGGTCATTCTCTCTGGTTTTTAAAATTGTGCATAATGAGCCATGTAATATGAAAATAAACACATAGAGACAGAGACCGTTGCTGAGATTAAGCCAAGTTTATAAGAAAAATTATGTTGAATAATTTGATAACTTATCTTTGTTGTACTGCATGATAGTTAAATATAAATGGAAGCAGTTTACATCTATGAGTTCGATGAGGATAATTGGGATAATGACTAGTAGTAATTTCAGATCATCAGTTATGTCTCACATGCTTTACAAGCATTTAACATGAGGTCTTTGGACCATCAAAAAGCTTGTAAGAAAGGCAGAATCTCAGGCCCCATTCCAAACTTACTAAATGAAAATCTGCATTTTAACAAGATATCCAAGTAGGGATGAGAAGGAATCTTATTAATGAATGATAAAATCTGAGATGATGAAAGTGAAAGATGAGAGTGAAAAAGCTGGCTTAAAACTCAATGTTCAGAAAGCAAAGAACATGGTATCCAGTCCCATCACTTCATGGTAAATAGATGGGGAAACAATGGGGACAGTGAGAGACTTTATTTTGGGGGGCTCCAAAAATCACTGCAGATGGTTGACTGCAGCCACAAAATTAAAAGATGCTTGCTCCTTGGATGAAAAGCTATGACCAACCTAGAGAGTATATTAAAAAGCAGAGACATTACTTTGCCAACAAAGGTCTGTCTTGGCAAAGCTATGGTTTTTCCAGTAGTCATGTATGGATATGAGAAGTTGGACTATAAAGAAAGCTGAGCATCAAAGAATTGATGCTTTTAAACTGTGGTGTTGGACAAGACTCCTGAGAGTTCCTTGCACAGCAAGGAGCTCCAACCAGTCCATCCTAAAGTGAATCAGTCCTGAATATTCATTGGAAGGATTGATGCTGAAGCTGAAACTCCAATACTTTGGCCACTTGATACGAAGAACCAACTCACTGGAAAGGACTCTGTTGCTGGGAAAGACTGAAGGCAGGAGGAGAAGGGGATGACAGAAGATGAGATGGTTGGATGTCATCATCGACTCGATGAACATGAGTTTGAGCAAGCTCCGGGAGTTGGTGATGGACAGGGAGGACGATGTGCTGCAGTCCACGGGGTCGCAAAGAGTCAGACACGACTGAGCAACTGAACTGAACTGAAAGTCTGAGAAACAACACATTATCTCATTTATTCTTTTCAGTCACTAGCCCCCTGTTGGTTTCCCTGATGGCTCAGTGGTAAAGAATCCATCCTCGATGCAGGAAAACCTGGTTCCATCCCTGGTTCGGGAAGATCCCCTGGAGAAGAGAATTTCACCCCTCTCCAGCATTCTTGCCTGGGAAATCCCATGGGGGTGAGGGGCCTGAACGACAGCACACACACACGTATGGGAAGATGCAAGAGCCTAGCCTCACTGAAATCTCTCCTTTGATGTGCACCTTAGCTATCTCGGGCCAGGGTCCTGTTTTTTTCTATCTTGAATCCCCTCCAATTGGACTGGGAAGTTGAAGCCATGAGAATCCTAGTCACTGTACTTTGAATCACTCGTTCTTGGGAGTTGAGGTCCTTCTACACGGTGTTCATGTCTCTGAAATCATGAGCCTTGAGACTTCCATACTCTCTTGTGTCACTGATAAAGTTTAACAAGCCTCAGTCTTCTCTTTAGGCTCTTAGAGATACATACTCTCTGAATTTCTCTGGTTTATGGTGAAATATCTTATGCCCATAATTCAAAGCTTGCTTGATTACAAGTCACTTGGTAATAGCCACCTCCATGAAGAATCTGGGATCAGTTAGTGAAACAGAGCCACAGGTCTACAATCATCAAATCAAGAAGCATACCCACATAGGTATACGTCACTTCTCAGGAAACAGAGCTTCATGGATGTTGGGTGAAAAGTGATGGCAGCTCGGCAATTTCATAAGAGAAATACTGAGTTTTCCTTAACTTATTGAAGCAACACAATATCAGGTAAACTTTATTCTCTATCTGACGAGGCAGTTTTGAACTATGCATTTATCTGCTTATTGCAATTCTGATTTCAGTTACATTTCGTTAGTGTTTCATTGGCTTCCCAGGTGGCTCAGTGTAACGAATTTGCTTGCCAATGCAGGAGACGCAGGAGACGTGGGTTCAATCCCTGGGTTGGAAATAACCCCTGCAGGAGAAAATGGCAACCCACTCCAGCATTCTTGCCTGGAAAATCCCATGGGCAGATGAGCCAGGGTCCCAC
This sequence comes from Madoqua kirkii, assembly GCA_006408675.1. Taxonomy (NCBI): domain Eukaryota; kingdom Metazoa; phylum Chordata; class Mammalia; order Artiodactyla; family Bovidae; genus Madoqua; species Madoqua kirkii. The sequence continues at coordinate 4,707 of SJYC01125435.1, read as the reverse complement.
CAGGCTTCTCTGTGACTTGTGTGACTTGTAATCAAGATTCTACGAAAAAAGAGCAAACAGGCTTAGAAATGATACAGCTTGGCTTCCTACCTGTTAAATCATCAAAGCAAGGTACACAGTCCAGGCGCAGGGCACAGAGAAATAGACCCTACCCTACTGTTGGGAGAAGAAAGGCAACTTTTCAGTCTTTCCCAATAAGAGGAGGGACATGCATCCAAGCTGCCCCATCTCCTGCCTCATAAAGACCAGCAGCCCCCTGAAGCCTGGCTGCCTTTCTCGACTGGCGGCTGACTGCCAACATACATGAGTCCCACTGACGCAAAAATTGCCTGTCTGAGCCCAGGACAATGCACAGCAATGTGAGTTAAACAATTAGCCATTTTAGTCCATCACTAAGTTTTAGAGTGATTTGCTTCACAGCAAAAACTAAGTGATAGACTGGCCTATGAGATACTAAAGAATGTGCACTAGCATTAAACTTTAATTCCTTTTTTATTTTTGTCTTTTGAGAAACATGAAAGGGTATCCAACTCACAACTCACAGCCCCACTTCTGAGAAAAATAAACAAAACAGCACAAACCGTCCCCTATCCTTCGCTCTCTAGTCCCTCAAGCCGACCTGGAGCCCCTCTTGCCTCATTCTGAAACCACTCCTCAAAATTCTTTTGAAGGCCCTGCCCACCCACGCTCCTCATTTCCTGTCTCTCAAAAAGTCACCCCCGCCCCCACCCCCACCGCCCGTGAGTGAGGGGGTGACTGCGGACCTGCCCTGCCTGCTCAGCTTGCCCCGGGCCCAGCAGCCTGCTTCCTGTCCTCGCCTGCTCCCAGAGACAGCTGTGGCCCAGGCTTCCTGGAAAAGCTGGGCTCCTTCCTCACTCTGATAACTTTTCTTACAGAGAAACTCTTTAAAATGTTTCCAAAAAGCCACCTCATGCCCACATTTGGAAATGAGACGTAGAAGGAGCCTGGAAGTGGGAAACTTGTTCACACCTTCACATGGCAGCTGGCTAGACTCTCTGCTCGAAGTATGGCAGCAATCACCCCTCGAGAGCATACCCAGACTAGGAACTTGACTGGGGAGCAAAAGGTGAGGTGAGGCTATGAGCAAACAGAATTCCCAAACAGAAGATAACTTTTTAAGGTGGCTCAGATGGTAAAGCGTCTGCCTGCAACTCCAGAGACCTGGGTTCAATCCCTGGGTGAGGAAGATCCCCTGGAGAAGGAAATGGCAACCCACTCCAGTATTCTTACCTGGAAAATTCCATGGATGGAGGAGCCTGGTGGGCTATAGTCCATGGGGTCACAAAGAGTCGAACTTGACTGAGCAATTTCACTTTTAACTAAAAATGTGTAGTGTCTTCAAATGGGTATCTCCAAATCAAGTGGAAATTAGAAAGCAGTGGTTATAGTAGTCACCAGAACTTTAATGGAAATATCTCAGCGTAGATTCACCTTTAGCTGCTAGCATTGCTAGACAGTATTAATACTACCATGTAGTACTGGTACTACTAGAGTGCTGTACAGGTGAGCTATGGGGATTGGGAGTTTCTGTGGTAACTGGGAGGTCTGACTTGCCAATTAGTACAGGAAAAAACTCATTCAACACAACGAATCAGGATATTGTTACTGGAGAAATTCAGGAACAAGAACCAAGGGATACACAAGCCAAAGTATTCAGATAGGGAACTGGGTCAGAGTCCGTTATCACATTTTGGAATCAGCCATGGAGGTCAGGAGTAAGAAAAACTATTGTAATCCAAACCTCATTGAGATGAGACACTAAACTTTCTTACTTGGCTCTTGCCTTCCTAAAATGGATCTGTATCTGTGAGTGGAAAGTTGTGCAGAGCTAAACAAATGTTCCTGCCCACTGTCAGGAAAGCCCCACGGGGAGGCTGAGGTGAGGCTTTAAGCTTGCTGGGCATGAGCAGAAGGTGGAAAAGGTCAAAGCCTCAAGTGTAATCATCCAGTTCCCGGGTCCTTTCTTTGGGTCCACCTCATCATAGTCATGGAACAGAAGTGCTGGAGCTTAAAGGTCTTATCCTGGACTGAATTCTTTTTTGACTCTTCATTTGATGGTTATAAGTAGATGGCAAAACTAAGTTGGCCAAAAATGATGAAGGACAAAGGTAAACATAAATGAAGCAGTTAAATAGAGTTGAAAATCTTTGGAAGGGATCAATAAAATGTTTACTTATTAGAAATCATATCTATGTACTTTTAAGAATTATATATATGTGTTATATATATATATTTTTTCTAATAAGTAAACAATTATATATAACATATATATGCATTCCCAGGTGGCACAGTGGTAAAGAGTCTGCCTGTCAATGCAGGAGATGCAAGAGACGCTGGTTCCATCCCTGGGTCAGGAAGACCTCCTGGAGAAGAAAATGGAAAACCACCCCAATATTCTTGCCTCAGAAATCCCATGGATAGAGGAGCCTGGTGGGTAACAAAGTCTATGAGGTCTCAAAGAGCTGGACATGACTGAGCATGCATGCACAGAATGCATATATATACATATGTGAAATGAGAATCACAGTCTATTGCTGACTTGGAGAAATTCTCTCAGTATGATTTCATTCATTTGCCATTTTTTTTAGTAATCTTGACCAGTAAAAGCATGACTTGAGATCATGTATGTGGCTAGTTGAACAGAAGCACTAAACTATGTTGAGTCAGAGTCTGGAAAGTTTAGTAGAACTTAACTTCCTGGGGAAGGTCATTTTAGGTAGGGTAGATTCTAGTTTAGCCCATGGATACTTTTCTTTAGGCAGGATTGTTGCCTGGCTGTTTGAAAGATGCTCTTCGACTGTTGTCTGAGAATTGAAATTTGTAGTTAAGTTTAGTTATACTTAGAGGGAGAGCTAAAATATGTTGTTCAGGAATATCTGTATATCATTGCTGCTGCTGCTGCTAGGTCACTTCAGTCATGTCCGACTCTATGTGACCCCAGAGACGGCAGCCAACCAGGCTCCCCCGTCCCTGGGATTCTCTAGGCAAGAACACTGGAGTGGGTTGCCATTTCCTTCTCCAATGCATAGTAATCATCTACATAGCCTATCTGGGGAAGACGTGTGCTATTTTGTTCCTATTTTAATCATCTTGAAGGCAGTAAATATTATGTTGTTAGGATAGATTTCTGCAATAAAATCTCATGAAGCATTCTACTTTTTCAGCTCAGATTTTAACTTGAGCACACACTCCTCAAATTCTATAGTAAGATTCTCCAGGCAAAAATACTGGAGTAGGTTGCCATTTCCTTCTCCAGGGGATCTTCCCGACCCAGGGATCAAACCTGGGTCTCCAGCATTGAAGGCAGGCACTTAAACCTCTGAGCCACCAGGGAAGCCCTATAGTTGATACTCAGTGCTTGCAAAATCTTGAAGGTAACAGTGCTGTGACTTGAAAGCTGTTGCATCAATTAATTTGAGAGAGCAGAGGAACCGAAGTAATGAACTATTAAAAAGGCTATATTTTCAGAGTGGTTGTATGCTCTACATGACAATACAAAGAATACCATCTCCAGTGAGTTTAATTATGCCAAATGGGTGTAACTACAAATTGCTACTCATATTTTTGAGGAGGAGGGAATGTCCATTCTTGCTGTCACTGATGAATATTTTGCATTGATCTTATTGCTTGACTCCTGGCTGTCCACCAGGCATAGACTTACTGTTCCTTGTTCACTTCCGGCCTCTGTTCTCTCCAGGGGCGAACATCCTCTTGTGGAGTTCACACACCATACCCTCAGCCTTTGCCTTTGAGTCCCCAGGATCTGGGTTTTGGCTCCATAGCATCCACATCACTTTTCAAGTTTCTGCAAGATAGCACCGTAACTTCTGATGTACACATATATTCAGCCTCATAGTCCAAGCCAGCAGATGGGTCACGGCTTATGTGTTGCTTACCTATAAGCATCTTTCTAGTCTTTGGAACAAGAAGGAAGCTTTCTCAAGGAGAGTAGAGATAACCCTGTCATCTCTCTCTCTTTCCTCCCTGATACTCATGACATTGGGAGTGGAATATTAGGATGTGTTGTGATTTTTGTCACAAGGTAAGGCAGATGGCGCTCAGTTGTGTGGCTGGAGGAAGGTCTTTTCCTCTGGATTCAGAGTGTATACTTTAACACCGCAAAGAGTGGAGGGCTGAAATATGAAATAGTAGGTGCTGTTTCAGAGTCAGTGCTTCCTCCTAGCCCATCCAGAGTACAGGGTGTTCCTCTCCCCGCCTGCTGGTTCCCTCCTCATGGCCAAGTGCCCCCCTCCTCCTCATTACCCAATAATCTGTCAACATTTCAATAAATCATGTTGAGGTTAGTTCTCTGAACACTGCCAGAATTGCACTTGCCTCTAGATTCCTGAAGTGAGGGAGTCAGACACTTCTGGATGTCAAATCCTGGCTTTGTGATCTTGAGCAAGATGACTTTTAACCTATTTGGCCCTGATTTTCCTCTGTTGTAAAGAGGATTGTTATGGTGGTGGATATTACTATTGTCATTATTACATGGTTGCTGTGAGGATTGAAAACGGAGCGTAAAAAGTAATGAAAACACAGCAAACATTCTGTCAACCAGCCTGGGCCAGAGAGAGCACGTCCCTTCATCAGGGCCTGGAGCCTGGCGTGCCCAATGTTTGAGGCTTCTTGTGAGTCAGGGGATACACTGTCCTCAAGGGCAGGCACCCTAGAGTTATAAAGGGT
>SJYC01125434.1:0-33275 GCA_006408675.1 Madoqua kirkii | reverse complement strand
CCAAATAGGTGTAACTACAAATTGCTACTCATATTTTTGAGGAGGAGGGAATGTCCATTCTTGCTGTCACTGATGAATATTTTGCATTGATCTTATTGCTTGACTCCTGGCTGTCCACCAGGCATAGACTTACTGTTCCTCGTTCACTTCCGGCCTCTGTTCTCTCCAGGGGCGAACATCCTCTTGTGGAGTTCACACACCATACCCTCAGCCTTTGCCTTTGAGTCCCCAGGATCTGGGTTTTGGCTCCTAGCATCCACATCACTTTTCAAGTTTCTGCAAGATAGCACCGTAACTTCTGATGTACACATATATTCAGCCTCATAGTCCAAGCCAGCAGATGGGTCACGGCTTATGTGTTGCTTACCTATAAGCATCTTTCTAGTCTTTGGAACAAGAAGGAAGCTTTCTCAAGGAGAGTAGAGATAACCCTGTCATCTCTCTCTCTTTCCTCCCTGATACTCATGACATTGGGAGTGGAATATTAGGATGTGTTGTGATTTTTGTCACAAGGTAAGGCAGATGGCGCTCAGTTGTGTGGCTGGAGGAAGGTCTTTTCCTCTGGATTCAGAGTGTATACTTTAACACCGCAAAGAGTGGAGGGCTGAAATATGAAATAGTAGGTGCTGTTTCAGAGTCAGTGCTTCCTCCTAGCCCATCCAGAGTACAGGGTGTTCCTCTCCCCCCCTGCTGGTTCCCTCCTCATGGCCAAGTGCCCCCCTCCTCCTCATTACCCAATAATCTGTCAACATTTCAATAAATCATGTTGAGGTTAGTTCTCTGAACACTGCCAGAATTGCACTTGCCTCTAGATTCCTGAAGTGAGGGAGTCAGACACTTCTGGATGTCAAATCCTGGCTTTGTGATCTTGAGCAAGATGACTTTTAACCTATTTGGCCCTGATTTTCCTCTGTTGTAAAGAGGATTGTTATGGTGGTGGATATTACTATTGTCATTATTACATGGTTGCTGTGAGGATTGAAAACGGAGCGTAAAAAGTAATGAAAACACAGCAAACATTCTGTCAACCAGCCTGGGCCAGAGAGAGCACGTCCCTTCATCAGGGCCTGGAGCCTGGCGTGCCCAATGTTTGAGGCTTCTTGTGAGTCAGGGGATACACTGTCCTCAAGGGCAGGCACCCTAGAGTTATAAAGGGTCACCTCTGAGGTCTCTCGTGGCAGCTGTAAAACATGCTGGGAGTTATGTGTCTGTTGTCTTTAACTCTTCAGGAGATTCTTGGAAAAATCACATCTTGGTCTTCGTTGGCGCTGACAGTTAGGGAGACAAGCACACTTCCAAGGCCGAGAAGAGTCAGACACCGGCAGAGTCACCCTGCAGGACTGATCTCAAAAAACCGCAGGATTGTGAGGGCTTCTCAGTCACGGCCGCTGAGTGACTGATTTCAAGTCTGTCGGAATCGAAAACCTAAGGCTCTCATTGTGGAGGGCATGTGACACGATTCCCTAGGGCTCTCAGATATTACTGGACTGGTAATTGGAGCTAATTTCTGGAAATTAAGCCAAAGAAATTTGTGCCATATTTGTGGACAAATAGGGAGTACTGCCTTACCTCCTCAGGTTGTGGTGACACATCAGGAAGTAAGCGTGTATTCCGTTGAAATGCCCTGTATTAATGAGGAGCAAGACGGCTCCTTACGACCGAGGGGCGTGGCCTCACCATCATTCAAAGCTCTGGGGAAACTGTGGGTGCACGCAGTCATCTCCATCTGCTCGGTTCTCCATGCCTACCAGTGATCCTTTCTGGGAGTGGTAGGATTGCAAAAATAACAGAAACGTTGTGAGAATGTAATGTTCTAACTTGACTTCTGTTTTATTTTTATTTCATTTGCTTTTCTCCCTCCATGTGTGTGTGTTTACATATGAAGAATAGTAGAATACATGTAAAGCCATAGAAATTTACACATATAAATACATTTACATAAAACACAAGGTTGGGATTGGTTTTTGATAGAATAAAAGTTAAATTAAATTTTAAATCAAGATTTAAAAGTGAGTTCTTTTAAATTTTGACCCAAGACCTTGGAGAATTTTCCATTTTAAAAGGTAAAAATTAACATTCAGCAGACCAGTTCCTGTTCGATAAGTGTTTCTGTGGGAGAGTACATTCTCTGCCAAGGTAAATTTGAGCCACAATCTTAAATAGAATGATGCAAAAGATAGACATTATGTTCTTGGCAAAAAAAAAGAAAGAAAACAACAACATGAACACTATGACCCAAACCTTGGAGAATTTCAGATGAAATGCTGAGTTTAATATGTTGAATGACACAGCATCTTTATTTCTTTATTTCTCAATGGAACAACTCAATAAGAAATTTACAGGAACATGTGGCTTGAATGATAAAATGTGTGTGAATAAGCTCTTAATAATTTATTCCACTTGCTGATGCCGGTTGATTGCAAATGTAAGTGCTTTAGTGAGAGCTGTTAGGTGCTTCGTGAATGTCTGTGTTGAATGCAAGGGACACTCATAGAGAGGACAGACCAGCCAAGCAACTGAACGTAGCTGGGAACTGCTGAAGCAGATGAGAAGGCGTACCCTCTCGGGCTCGGAGGCGTCCCCAGCCACCTATAGCTTCCCGCAGAGATCGGAACCTCTTCCCACGCTGCCCCCACCACTGCTTCGTGTAGGAGTTTATCTTTTCTAGCTATCACTACGAGTAGAGTAAAAACTACTTTTATAAAAACTACCTTCATGGTTACTGAAAACTGAGGAGGAATACTTCACTAATCGTGGCTCATGACTCATAAAGACTGAACTAGTAAGCATTTATAAGATTTCTAAGGGACTAGATTTTTTCTCATATAAAGATTACTTTCATTTCATTTCATCCACATCATAGCGACACTTTCTGGATGAAGTACTTAAGTCTCTGAATTCAACCCTTCGCAGGGGCACAGAGAATTTTGATGGCTATTTCATTTACGCTTCCTCTAAAAAGTAGTTTTCTTTTTAGAAAACATCTTTCAAAAATGGCCCCTGTGTGTGAAAGACTCAAAGGAGTTTACAAAGAGTTTGAAAAAAAAAGAAAAAGACATTTAGGTGACAAAAAATTAACACACACAGTCCACTTCGGCTGTATATTAACTAATTCATGTATCAAAGGCAGTGCTAGAACTTAGGAGACTTGATGCATGAAAAAATTAAGAATGAATGATGATTTTATGGAAAACTTTTTTTTATGACTGCTTTTCTAGCTCGTGTGTGTGTGTGTGTGTGTGTGTGTGTGTGTGTGTGTGTGTTTCATTGTGTCTGACTCTGCGACCCTGCGGACTGAGCCTGCCAGGCTTCTTTGTCCATGGAATTTTCCCGAAACAATACTGGAGTGGGTTTCCATTTCCTCCTCAAGGCGATCTTTAGGAGCCTGGGGTCAAACTTGCCTCTCTTGTGTCTCTTGTATCAGAAGGTGAATTCTTTACCACTGCTTCATCTGGGAAGCCTCTAACACTTTAATTTGGGCAATTAAAATAAAGGGAATTTTATAAAAACCTGAAATGAGAAAGGAGCCTGGTCGCTAGATGTGAAAATAATCTGTCTGCATTTTCTTTGAAGGGTGAAGATGTTCACTGGGATACAGTTCTTATAGCCCAGTGCCAGGGATGTAGGGAACTTCAAATTGTGTGGAGGTGAGAACTTATCCTTTGCCTTAGAGAAACAAACATTCTTATGTACACTTCCCTGCTGTGATTCTCTCCTTTCTCTTACAAGCTATTCAATAAAAAGTTCTCTGATAGCTCAGTTGGTAAAGAGCCTGCAATGCAGGAGACCTGGGTTCGATCCCTGGGTTGGGAAGATCTCCTGGAGAAGGGAAAGACTACCCACTCCAGTATTCTGGCCTGAAGAATTCCATGGACTGTATAGTCCATAGGGTCACAAAGACTTGGACACTGCTGAGCGACTTTCACTTTGCTAATATATTTATACATTTGTGTTGTTGTTTTGTTGCTCAGTGGTGTCCAACTCTTTGTGACCACATGGACTGTAGATTGAATAAAACATCCATTTCTACAATGTCCAGGAGACAAGGGATACATTCAAAGGAAAAAGCGCGGGGCGTGGGTCGGGGGTGAAATCCCATTAACTACAATAATAAGATAAGGAAAATTTAGAAAGTGTTAGTGGCTCAGTCGTGTCTGACTCTTTGTGACCCAATGGACTATAGCTTCTGTCCATGGAGTTCTCCAGGCAAGAACACTGGAGTGAGTTGCCATTTCCTTCTCCAGGGGATCCTCAGGACCCAATGATGGAACCTGGTTCTCCTGCATTGCAGGCAGATTCTTTACCATCTGAGCCACCAGGGAAGCTCCAAATAACTTCAACAAATAATAGTCTCAGGCATATTATAGCCTATCACTTATTTTTGTATCTTCACATACAACATTTCTTCAATTACTTGACATCAGTGAATTACATATAATTAACAATCTTATTAAATCTTTATTTTTCCATCTGAAATTAAGTATTTTTACTTTTCATAGCTTCGTTGAGGTATAATTGACAAAATGGTAATAGATATGGATTTTATTTTTCAGCTTCCCTGGTGACTTAGCGGTAAAGAATCTACATGCCAACGCAGGACACAAGAGTTCTGTCCCTGATCCAGGACAATCCCATATGCCATGGAGCAGTTAGGCCATGTGCTACAGCTACCGAGTCTGCATGCCCTAAAGCCCCTGCTCTGCAATAGGAGCAGTCAGCACAATAAGAAGCTTGCTCACTGCAACTAGAGAAAAGCCTGCACAGCAATGAAGATACAGCACAGCCAAAAATAAATGAATACACAAAATTTTGCAAAAATGATTAAATAGTGTTTCATTTTTTAGCTTCCATCAGTGTTGGTCCTAAGGTCTATAAACTAGTTTATTGGTACTGTTGTCTATAGAAGCATCATATATTGTAGTATAACGGAGAAGGCGATGGCACCCCACTCCAGCACTCTTGCCTGGAAAATCCCATGGACGGAGGAGCCTGGTGGGCTGCAGTCCATGGGGTCGCTAAGAGTCAGACACGACTGAGCAACTGAACTTTCACTTTTCACTTTCATGCATTGGAGAAGGAAATGGCAACCCACTCCAGTGTTCATGCCTGGAGAATCCCAGGGATGGGGGAGCCTGGTGGGCTGCCATCTATGGTGTCGCACAGAGTTGACATGACTGAAGTGACTTAGCTGCAGCAGCACTGTAGTATAAAATGTATACGCATAGGATAAGACATGTCTGTGTGTGTATGGATGTGTGTGTGAAGGAAGGGGTTGTGTATGCATAACATGCTTGTATCTGTTTACTAAGAATGCTTCTGGAAGTTGATTCCAGTGAGATAGGAGAAAATGCCAGGAGCGCAGGCCAAGGTTGAGAGAAAGGAGGTGAACAGGGGAAGAAGGGCACTGCTGCACGATTCCTCGGGTGTTTTTAGCTCTTGGAAGCCTCGGGTTGGTAGTTACAAATATTATGCAATGGATTTGGCAGTAAAAGACATTTATGGATTTATTTTGTGGTTTATCTGTCCTCTTCCCCTCAGTGTTCCTCCTCATTATTATCAAATTTAAACCTGCTTTCCACCATCTCAGTCTCCTGGATTCCTGGCATTAAGCTCATATTATTGAAAACCAGTCCCTTGAGGATAATCTTAAATACTCTCTTTGTGGAAAAAAAAAAGCTAAGGTTGAGAGAAAGGAGGTGAACAGGGGAAGAAGGGCACTGCTGCACGATTCCTCGGGTGTTTTTAGCTCTTGGAAGCCTCGGGTTGGTAGTTACAAATATTATGCAATGGATTTGGCAGTAAAAGACACTTATGGATTTATTTTGTGGTTTATCTGTCCTCTTCCCCTCAGTGTTCCTCCTCATTATTATCAAATTTAAACCTGCTTTCCACCATCTCAGTCTCCTGGATTCCTGGCATTAAGCTCATATTATTGAAAACCAGTCCCTTGAGGATAATCTTAAATACTCTCTTTGTGGAAAAAAAAAAAAGCTGTAGGATATGTTTTACAAAAATATATTTGAAAAAATATCAAATTTAATTCATTTCTAGGTAAGCTATTCCCTAACCTGGTTTTAATCTAACAAAGAAAATTTCTTGTCCCCAGGGATTAAAGTGATAAGATACTTCAATGGAATATCCCCATTTTACATTGAACTTTTCCTTTGCTCAGTGCCTTGGTATAGATATCATTAATGCTTTAGTAGGAAAATGGTGTCTTAGACATATTGTCACACTATGTTAAAGTTAGTCAGAGACTGTTGAATGTAATAATATCAGGGCTCTTCCAGTTGGACGATGTAGAGCTTTTCTTGATTTAAGCAAAGCCTATTTTGGCTCCAATTACTATCTTATTCATAATCTAAAGATTTCATAGCAGATCAACAATAGGAATAAAAAATTATCTTCTGACTTCAATTTTTAAAAACCTATCTGTATATACTTGTTTAATTCTTTAAGTACTTGCTTTCATTTTATATTCCCCCAATTTGATTCCCCTCCCCAAATCTTTTATAATCATTGTATATTTAAATTTTTGTTTATATTTAGTCTCCTGGAAACTTAGTTCTCATCAGATTTTTTTCCTTATCAACTTCATTTTTAAAAAATACTTAAATGTCTTTAAACATATATGATAAAACCATGATAAAAAACAAATGAGCGGGGAGAAAATGTGTCTTTAAAACTGCCTTCACAGACTAACATTATTAATTGGACTTTTCTCTTTGGAGGAAGGAGGAAGGTCATGCAATAGAAATAGCAATTTATTTTTGTCATTCATTCATTCATTCATTCAGCCAGTCTCCATTAGCACCTACTCTGTGCCAGACATTGTTCTAGGTGGAGACCAGAAGACAACAGAACAAAATTCCATGCCTTGGTGGAACACAAGATTAATTGGACAGACAGAACATTAACTGGAGAGGCAGAACAGGCAAGTAAAACATAAACTATGTCAGATGGTGATAAATGACCCAGTGACAATGAGGTATTCAAGCCAAGACACCGAGGAGGTGAGGTGGGTGAGCATGTGGCTCTCGGGAGGAGTTTTCCAGGAAGACAAGCAGCAAGAGCAAAGGTCTTGGGAGGGTGTGGGCTGAAGGGAGAGAAGAGGCTAGAAAGGTATGAGGAGCAGATTGTGTGGGCTTCTTGGCCTTTGAAAAGCTGCTAGCTTTTACTCTGGGAGATACTGAATAGTTTTGAAGAGAGGAACAAAATAATCTGATTTTGAGACTATTTCTATTAGTAGGTGGTTGTATATATTAGCTGGGAGTTAAGGAGAGATGTCCAGGTCAGATATATCAACTAAAGAAGCATTCGTATACAGAAGGTACTTAAAGCCCCAAGCCTACATGAAATATTACCAACATAGTGAGTATAGAAGAAAAAAGTCCAGAGACTAAGCCCTGAGTTGGAAGAATGAGAAAGAGGAGGAGTCAGGGAAAAAACTGGAAGGAAGCAGTACTTGGGGCAAGGAGGAGAGGATTAGTGTGCGGTGCCTGGAAGGCAAGCGAGGAGAATGTATCCAGGAGGAGAGAGGAATGAACGTCTCAACATTTCCTGCTGGATTTTTCAAAAGTTCATTTTGGTGATTGTGACATGGCTGTGTTTTAGAAAGCTGAGGTGAAGGAGAGATTGGAAGGAGTTACAGAAAAAATAGATGTGGGGAGTCAAAACAAGTTTTAATACCAACAACATTCTGCTGTTCAGTTGACCCTGTGAAAACCAATGAAAGGAAACCTCATTTAAGATGGAGTCTCGAAAGGGGCGCTCCCAGGCACGGCCCATCACTGCCATTCGAAGAGGGCAAGGAGGAAAGAGACCTGCATCTCCAACAAGAGGAGGGGAAATCTGCTCCTTGACCAGCAGCAGCCCCCGCCACCGAGAAACTGTCAGCATCCTGAACTCTCACTTTCTTCCAACGGCCTTTGTTTGAAGCGTTTCCTCCCAACTTCCCCCTTTTCCTATAGCAACTAACCTTCCTCTTTGCCTGTGGTTTTGCCATAGCTTGCCTAGCCCCAAATGCAGTTCCTCCAGTCTTCCCGAATAAACACACTTTGCTGGAGGAAAGTCTTCTCTGCTTCAGCCTAGATGGGCCAGATGGTGAAGAGCAGAACGATCGAGGCAGCTCACCATCCTGAGTCGCTGGTGAATCATGACCGAACTCTCTCACTAATCTTGGCAGATAGAAGAAAGGAAAGCAGAGGTCTTCCTTTCATGGAGAAAAAGTGACAATCCATACTTTAATTCCACTTTCCCACTCTCTTCCAAGCTGTGACTTCTCTCCATCCTTATATTTTCTCCTGGACTGAAACTTTAGTTCTTGCCACCCACTAGTTGGTAAAGAATCTGCCTGCAGTGCAGGAGACACAGGTTTGATTCTTGGGCTGGGAGGCTCCTCTGGAGAAGGAAATGGCAACCTACTCCAGTGTTCTCACTTGGAGACTCCCATGGACAGAGGAGCCAGACAGAGTCAGATAACGGCTTAGCGACTAAACCACCACCACCAGCCTCCATAGGGCGTCCCAGGGGGCTGGATATGCAGGTCCGATCCCTGGGTCAGGAAGAAGGAAATGGCAACCCTCTCCAGTATTCTTGCCTGGGAAATCCCTTGGACAGAGAAGCCTGGCAGGCTTCAGTCCACAGGGTTGCAAGAGAGTCAGACACGACTTAGTAACTAAACGACCACCCCCAGGCTTTACAGATAACTTTCACCGTAGAAGACGGGATAAAAATCTCCAGAAGACCAAATTTAGTGCCTGGATAAAACCTGTGAATGTTGGCTTGCATACTGGCCTGCAGGAGAAGGGGGAAAACGGTTAAGAGTCTTAACCTTCAACCACAAACACAGAGATGGAGGCATGGTCAGACAGCAGGACCCAGATTCAGCAATCTCCAGGGGAGTTACGGGGAAGGAATGATTGTGCCAGCAGGGTCAAGGATGGAGTGGTGGCTTCAGCCAGGATCATGAATGGGAAGTAGGTGCAGTTAGGTGGGAAAAACTGGCTGAAGTATAGCCAAGGTAGTAAGGTCAATGTTAGCTCCGTAGTAAGACCCAGATGTTTAGACCACGAATAACCTTAGCAATTCATCGTACACCTTTATATGGAATACTCACATCTTTCCTACTCAGCCAGCTTAACCCCATCCCTAAAGAACTTTCTCCCCAACTGATCCTCCACATCCAAGTCCACAGCTGGCTAGCTCCTCAGTGCTTAAGGCATGACTGGAGTTTAAGAGATTTCTCTCATTGGCAGTCCCTAGATTTCTTCCTCTCGCATTAAGCCTGCTGCTGAGACTAGAGGTTGATACCAATCAGACCCCGGTAGATAGGATGGCAAATTGCCTCAGCTACCAAATTCTTTCCTTTTAACTCTACCCTCTCTAGTTCCTATGACCTTCCTTGTCCTGACTTACCTACTGGTGATAACTAGATGTGTCCTTTGGGTCAAAAACAAGAGATTTTTCATTGCAAGGGACAGAAATCCAAAGCAAACCAACTTGTGTACATAAGTTACAATATTGTGGGTTTAAGGTACTTATGGAACTGTATTTATATATTCAAAAGTCCTTGCTTCCTGACAAACCCAGGCAGGACACAGTAAGCATTCTTTTTCAAATACTATGAAGCTTGCTTTCCTTAAAAAATTCAAGATTTTTGTTCTGTCTATACAAATTATGAGAGATTCTGGGCCTTAGATAAGAAAATAGTTCTCTAACTTGAAAATCATATCCTTGAAACCCTTTCTGGGGCTTCCCTGGTGGTCCAGTGGTTAAGACTTAGCCATCCAGTGCGGGGGTGCAGGTTTGCTCCCTCTTGGGGGAGCTGAGACTCGGCATGCCTGGGGGCCAGGAAACCCAAACATGAATCAGAAGCAGTGTTGCAACAAATTCAGTAAAGAAGCAAGAGCTAAGATCTGCAGGCCTCTAGGCAAAAAAACTGAAGCATAAAACAGAACCAATATTGTAACAAATTCAAAAGAGACTAGATTTTTTTCCACATCAAAAAAAAAAAAATCTTAAAAAAAAAAAAGCAATCCTTTCTTGCCTCATAAATGATGTCTTCTGTGGACGGCTACTTTCAACCTCACACCAGCCTTGGAGCTGGATTCAGTTCTTGTCCAGTTTCCCCTCAAAAGAATTCTCTATAAAGCCAATGCAAATTTACTAATGGTTTTGTAGAGAAGAGAAGACAGGAGAACTTGCAACAGGTAATGTCTGATATTTCACTACAGAATCACATTACCTTTTTCTCCATCTCTGTTGATTATCAGCCTTTGGGTCTCCCTCTATCTTTCCCCAGTGAAGTCTCAGATTTCTCCCTGCACTCTTCGTTTGTCCCCTCGCCCCCACCCACCACCCCCTACCAAACCTTTTACCTTTGGGAGGACTATAACAGATTAAACTTTTATTGTTTGTAGAGTTCTGTGTGTATGTATGTACATATTTATTTATATTGACGTATAGTTGATCTGGGGCTTCCCCGGTGGTGCTAGTGGTACAGAACCTGCCTGTCAATGCAGGAGACGTAAGAATCATGGGTTTGCTCCCTGGTTGGGAAGATCCCCTGGAGGCGGGTGATGCAACCCACTCCAGTATTCTTACTTGGAGAACCCATGGACAGAGGACCTGGAGGGCTACAGTCCATAGGGTCCCAAAGAGTTGGATACTTCTAAAGTGACTTAGCACACACGCACACATAGTTGATTTACAATATTGGGTATATTTCAGGTGTATAGCTTGGTCGCTCAGTTATATATGTATGTGTGTGTGTTATGTATACTCTTTTTCAGATTCTGTCCCTTATAGATTACAAAGTATTGAGTGTAGTCCATGTACTTGACATGGTCTTTGTTGGTTATTTATTTTATATACTGTAGTGTGTTTATGTCAATCCCATCCTTCTAATTTAATCTCCTAATCCCTCTCCCTCCTTCCCCTTTGATAGCTATATATTTGTTTTCTATGTCTGTGGATCTATTTCTGTTTTGTAAATATGTTCATTTGTATTCTCTTTTCAGACTCTAGAGTTTTCTGTCATTCCTTTCTGTGCCAACCAACCTACAACCCTGGAAACTCCAGAGAGGCTTGTCTGAGCATTGACTCCAAAACTGAATCTGCCCCAATGGGAAACTTTTGTAACATGACTAAGAAACTTTTTTCTTAGTTATTTACATTCATATTGATATCCTCAAATCAATCTCCAAGTAGTACTTTTTAAAATTTCCTTAGATAAAGCCTGCATGTGAATAATTTAATTACTGTCTATGTCTGAAAGAACTTTCAGTTAAGAGGCTGGTATCTATAGTTAGTGGGCTACCAAGAATGTTTAGGAAGGGTTTCCAAAGAGTAAATCTAAATCGTGAGTAAGTAAGGAACTCACATAAACTTTCTACTTTTATGCCGGGACAAAAAACTTGAAGTGGTGGAAAGGGGTTTCATGGTTATATTTTATGATGATAATGAAAATAATTAATTGAGTCAAGAGTGGAATATGTATGGTTTGGCATGAAAAATGCAGCATCTCTCCCAGCCGAAAGAGTGAGAGAGGACAGGAGAACAGGAAGAATCCCTTTCTTGTGATTCAAGACTTTTCACTGAAGAAGACGAAACTGAGAAAGCTTGTTATATAAATTGCATGGATTATTAATATTTAACATTTACCAATTTGATTAAAAGGAGTTAAGGGTAAATGAGCAAAAGGAAATGGATTTGCATATAATTTAAATTTAATTTTTATTAAGTTGTTGCTAGCAGGGTTATTTTTAGTAACACTTGCTTACTTATTCATGCCCATCCCCTACATTCTTTGCTTTCTTAAATCCACTATATATTTAGAGTTGCCATAGGAAGGAAAAAATGAAAATCCAAGCAATATACACAGTCTGAGAATACATAACTTCACTCAGAGTGCTGTTCAGTGGAATATAGTGGACTCTTGATTTTTTTTCCAGTTTTATTAAGATATTGTTGACATGTAATACTGTTTAAGTTTATGGTATACAAAGTATGAATTTTGTGTACACTGTGAAATGATTACCACCATAAACTTAGTTAACATACATGGCTTCATATGGTTATAAATTTTTCTCCCTATGATAAGAACTTTAAAATCAACTCCCTTAGTAACTTTCAAACACAGTACAGTATTGTTAACTATAGTCACCCCATTGGACACTACATCCCCCAAACTTATCTGTCTTATACATGAATAAGTTTATATCTTGACCACCATCACCCAATTTTCCTGTTCCCCTAAACCCAGAGTTTTTAGGAGAAGAAACTTCTAGGGGAAGTTAAGCAGTTTGTGAAAAAACCTTTCAACATTTTTGGTCCGTATTTACATATTTTGAACTTTATCACATTAATGAGATTCATTTTGAAGGAGTGGAAGATGAAGCCGTGTAATAAGTATCAGCCCATCTACTGACTGAAATTCGTACTCCAGATATTAGCAGGCTCTGATGCGGAGCCTTGCTGGTGTCCAAATGCGTCAGAGTGGAAACAGTGCTACGGCTGGCGCCCTGAGCTCTCAAAAGACGTGATGCCTTAGCCACAGACGCCCTATTGCTCACTGACAATATGAAAAACTTGGCAAGGACACTTGGATTCGCAATTTAAATTGTAGGAAATTAACTGGCTTCGTGAGAAGTGTTCCGTAATCAGGAAACATGAGATTTTCTAAAATTAGCTTTTTCCTTCCTTTGGAAACAAATAAGATTTTGGATGCTGTGGGTTTTTTGGTCTCTCTCCTCCATTCCTTATAAATGTAGTCAAATGAAGTAGACTTCTTGAATTCTTTAATAAATTAATATAAATTCTTATCTGGTTTTAATAAAAGTTATTAAAAGATCTTCTGGATTGCAAGAGACTTCTTTTAGTTATGATAATAAAATCTTGTTATAACTAAATGTGTGTGTGTGCTCAGTCATGTCCAACTTTTGGGTTTTTTAAACAGTCAGGATTAAATGTAGGGTGGCATTATTTAAGGTTTGTGATTTACCTCCTGTTGGACCTATGAATGCAGCTGGCAAGACATCTGCAGGCATAATGCAAATCTCTCCAGGTCCCAACCGCAGAGTGGCGCCACCTGGTGGCAGCTATCCATAACAGTTTAACTACGAAGCGGTGGGCTTTCCAGGAGAGGTCCAATGATTTCCAGGGATCTTCTGGTTGTCTGGCCCCTGTTTTCCTGGCTCTAACTGGGGGAGCCTGGGCTAGGAAGATGCCGAGGCTGCAGGTATCCACTTATCACCCACTTCACCAGAAAACGTTGCCTATCATCCCAAGGTAAGAACTTTTCACCTATTCATTGAGAAAATTATAGGAACAGATTATCAGCTGTTTTCTTCCAAAATTTGCACTATCTTGGTGCCATCGTGTGAAAGAATTTTACTTTAATTTAAAGGTATGAAAAACAGCAGAGGGCGAGAGCAAAATCCTGAGGCTTGGTTCCAGATGATTTTTCCATATATTCCCAGTTTTGATATGTGAAGAGAACAGATGTTCTGCAGGATGTCAAGAAGTGTGTTGTGTCATTGTATGTGGATTCCTCATAGAACTGGAATGTTTCCCCACTTTTCTACTGGTGTGAAATAATTGGGTTAACACTGCAGCTCAGCGTCTGGAAACACTGAGCACAGGGGAGACCTGAATACGGGCACCAGATACCAGGCCTGGAGGCATGCCTGGGTGGGGGATATTGTGAAGACTCGTCTCTTATACACATCTAACTCACATAAACTTCCTACTTTTATGCCGGGACAAAAAACTTGAAGTGGTGGAAAGGGGTTTCATGGTTATATTTTATGATGATAATGAAAATAATTAATTGAGTCAAGAGTGGAATATGTATGGTTTGGCATGAAAAATGCAGCATCTCTCCCAGCCGAAAGAGTGAGAGAGGACAGGAGAACAGGAAGAATCCCTTTCTTGTGATTCAAGACTTTTCACTGAAGAAGACGAAACTGAGAAAGCTTGTTATATAAATTTGCATGGATTATTAATATTTAACATTTACCAATTTGATTAAAAGGAGTTAAGGGTAAATGAGCAAAAGGAAATGGATTTGCATATAATTTAAATTTAATTTTTATTAAGTTGTTGCTAGAGACTGTTACTATGACAATCCTAGTACGTGCCCTAGTTGTGCGCACCTCATTCTGTGGAATCAGTCGCTCTGCCAGGAGCCTGGTCCAGATCTCCTGGACCCATCTGGTCATTGCCGAAGTCAAGGTGTTTATTGTAGAGCCACTATTATACTTTTAACACATAAAATTCAAAGAGAAATTTAAAATTCCCATCATCTCACCATTCCCCAAATTTATTCCTTAAAATAATACATACATGTGCTTCAAAAATTCAAATAGTGCTAAGAACAATAAAATGAAAATTCATAAGCCTACTTTTCCCCAGCTTCTCCCTCAAATAACCACTGTCAACTATTATTAAGTTTCTTTTATACTTGTGCAGTTATATGCACACACCTGAACAGTTCTGAATTTTACTTTTGCATTTAGTATTTTGGATATCTTTCTGGATCAGCACAGGCTCATATAGATTCACCTCATTGAAAAAAAACTTATAGAGGAGATCATTCATTGTCTTTGCACAATTTCCACCCAAGAGCAGAGACAGAGATAAAGGTTTTTATACAAGTCATTTATTGGAAGTGACCCCAGGGATCATGAACGAGGAGGTAGAGGAAATATGGTAGGAAACTCCTGAGTGTGTGCTAAGTTACTTCAGTCGTGTCTGACTCTTTGCAACTCCATGGACTGTAGCCCGCCAGGCTCCTCTGTCCATGGGATTCTCCAGGCAAGAACACTGGAGTGGGGTGCCATTTCCTTCTCCAATGCCAGAAAGTGAAAAGTGAAAGTGAAGTCGCTCAGTCATGTCCGACTCTTAGCGATCCCATGGATTGCAGCCCACCAGGCTCCTCTGCCCCTGGAATTTTCCAGGCAAGAGTACTGGAGTGGGGTGCCATTGCCTGCACTGGCAAGGAGGTTCTTTACCATTAGCACCACCTGGGAATCCCTGGCTGTCTCCCAAGACTGTCCAGTGTCTCCACCTCTTGGTATTCACGCTCCTGTGTAGTCTCCTCCCACACACACCAGGGTTGATCTATCCCTTCCAAAGTGTAAATAACGACACAGCAGCTCCCTGCCTGCACTCTTCCCTGCCCTGTCTCTTGGATCACTCACTCTGGGGACAGCCAGCTGCCATGAACAGCAGTCCTCACTGGAAGGAACTGAGTGCCCCTGCTTATGATCACATGCGGAAGTTCAGAAGTGGGTCCTCCAGCCGCACTCCAGATTTCTCATGAACGCAGCCCTGGCTGACATCGAAACTGCATCCTCGTGAGAAGCCTTGAGCCAGAGCCACCTGGCTGAAGCCGCCTCTGATCTGTCGACCATGGAAACTGAGAATGCAAATCTGTTGTTTCACGTCACTAAGTTTTGAGGTAGCTTGTTACACAACAGTAGGTAACTGTCAACCAGAAAGGGAGGAAAGTCAATATAAGGATGTGTTCGTTGCTGCTATGATCAAATTCAGCAGGACTTTCTGAGGAGACTTATGAGGGAGGCTTATGTTGAGAGGAAACATTCATTCCGTCAGCCCCATCCTTCAGGGGTCAGTCACGCTCCATGCGTATGGACACTCCAGCATTTCCAGAAAACACGTATGTGAGTGCCATGTGAGTTCTTACAGGCTTCCCATGGCACACGCTGAGGCACATGACATGGTTCAAAGCAAGATTGTGCCTGTGTAAACATGCTTGAAACCTGCTCCAAATTGCAGGCTTGGTAGCTCAAAGGGTGTATGAGATGCAACCACACACTTGTAATCATAAGGTATTCCCATCCTCTTTATTTCTGCAAATATGTGCTACATCTCGTTTTACAATTTCATTTTGATGCATCACTTATTTTTATTTTTGGCTGCACTGGGCCTCTGCTGCTCCTCGGGAGCCTTCCCTGGTCTCAGTGAGCGGGGGTCTATTGTCTCGTTGTGTTTGTGGGCTACTAATCGTGATAGCTTCTCTTATTGCAGAGCACAGGCTCCAGGGAGCCTGGACCTCGTTGTCCCATGGCATGTGGAATCTTCTGGACCAGGGATGGAACTCTTGTCCCCTGCATCAGCAGGCAGATTCTTAACCACTGGACCACCAAGGGAAGTCCCACATGTCTCATTTTAAACAGAATATTCTTTTTTGGTGTGTGTGTGTGTTTGTGTGTATGTGGTGTTAAATACTGATATGGAATACATTTGTCACGATTTTTCCTTCATCTGATAAGGTTTATTGTTAATGTGTCTCTGCTTAACTCTATACGAATTTATAAATTAACTATTTTCCTTTCATTTGCAACCATTAAATTAATAAAGAGATGTCTTTTCTAATTTATAGAGCTAAAAAGAATCAAAAGAATTTCAAGTCTCCACATTGTTCATCCACATCTCTGAGATTCCTTTGGAGTCTGTGATGAAGTAAAGCAAGAGAAATTTTGCAGGCTGGGGGCCCATTGCGAGCTGAGATGAATCACCACTTCCTTTAACACATCAGAAATTGCAGTTAAATTCAACTGTGAGAGATGTGGAAATGTTGATATTTTTCTCTTAGTTTGAATTTTGTACGAATTTTCTTCTCAAAATAGCCTTTCTATTTTGTGGAGGTCAGTCTTAAAAGTAGGAAGGCGTTTTCCCTGCACCAGGGAAAACAAGATCCTGCTTCAGGGGAGACGCTCTGACTTCGAGAATCTTTCTCTTCTGAAGTGGGATGGAGAGATCCGTCGGCAGAAACAGCTTTTAAGAGAAAAGCAGCAGTGACTCAGCTTCTGAAGCAGAGCCAGCTTCGCAGGCTGCAGGGTGCTGGGTTGCCGAGCGAGCACTCATTTCAGGAGAGCAGAGGAAGTCACTAACGCTGCTTATGAGTCAGAAGAGAGCTGGGTGGGTGGTGACGGACCTTGCCTTATTACATGTACACGCAGAGAGTGTGTGTAAAACACGTGTGTGTCTGTTTCTATCCATCTTGGGTTCCGTGTTTGACTTTGATAGGAGCCCCCTACTCTCACCCTTCCTCAGGTCTTTGAAGGTTGAGCTAATGAGTCCATGCTGCCCGTTGCTTTGAAAGTGAGGACTTTCTGGGTCAGAGGGTTTTTGTTTGTTTGTTTAAACGTTCCCCTTAACTCACTCCCCTCAGTGGAATGTTATATAAGTGTGTGAAGTTCAGAGAATGCTTGAATGAGAAAAGAAAAGTTAATCTGTGTTCACAAGACATCTGCCATGTGCTAGGCACTTTATACATTATTTAATTCAATTCATAAATAGGTATTATGCTTTCTTCTGAGAAATGTGAAAGTGGCAGCAGGGGCTTAGCTGCGCTCAGACACTTCCCCAGCGTCCACTAGGGCGTGGCAAGCTGCAGCTGGAGGCAGGGTTTCCTGAGCACATAGCTCGCTCTCTTCCCGCCGCCCCACGCGCTCTTTGCATCTTTGCAGTCGGGCCTTCGCCAAGGTCCAGTGCTGTGACGACGGTCAAGCCACTGCCTCGCCATAGAATTGTTTCTCCTGAAAAATGAGATGCTTAAGGAACTCTAGAGCAGTTCAGCTCCAACATTGTTTAACCTCATTTTATTTTCTATCAGGGGTTTCTAGGGTCTGGCCACTGATAATAAACATGCTGAATAACACTCATAAGCCATGTCTGGCACTATGTCTGCCCTTATTGAGATGCTGCCCTGTTTTCAGAAATCTGTCCATTTGTGCAGATGTTTAGATGTAATTTTGTTAACAGAGAGCCCACAGATAGTCTGCACTCAGCTGGGAATCAATTTAGGTTTTCTTTTCTTTTTTTTTAAGGATTTTTTTTTTTTTTTAAATGTGGACCTTTTTTTTTTTTTTTTTTTTTTTTGTTTTTGTTTTAATTTTTCTTTTGGGTTTTTTTTTTTTTTTTTAATGTTTTGCTTTGGCCAGGAGGCCTGTGGAGTCAGCTCTCCAACCAGGGATGGAACCCACACCCTCTGCCCTGGAAGGCAAAGTTTCAACTGCTGGACTGCCGGGCAAGTCCTGGTTTTCTTTATTGACCTGTGGCCCTTCAGATCACAGTGTCCCTGGAGAACTTTAGGGAATTCTTCTAGATAAAACAATTCCACGAGGGAGAACAGTCTCTCTTTGGCCTCTAGAGCCCTCTTTCCATCTTTGGCAGCAAAAAGGAATAAGCGAGTAGCTGGGAAAAGCAGGACTTCATCCCAGTGTTCTCGCAGTCATCACTGTGTCTGTATATTGTGCCCTCTTAATTCAAATAGGTGCTCCTGTGTGCAGAAGTTAGATGACATTTCTGACAGTTTCAAAATAAGTTATTTTGTTGGAGCTGGTCTTTGTCATAGTATTAAAAGATAATATTTCCAGATGCCATTACTACTTTAATAGGACTTTAATAATCTTATTTTTTTCCCCCAGAGGCAAAAAAGCCCATCTTACAGGAGGCACTCAGGTGCCTTCTTTCTTGCTAAGAAACCTTCTTTTTGATATGAAGAGCTCTGCTGAAAAAAGTTCTGATCAACTCCATTCCTTTTGTTCTGTTAGTCAAACCACATTTTTAAGGATCCATTTTGAAAATCAAAGAAATAGAAAATGTGGTCATGTCAGTTTCTGTTCGATAAGCCAGTAAAGAAAAAGGGCAAATGACAATAAGTGGAAACTAACAGGACATGACTGAGCGACTGACACACTCACACAACATGGCACAACTAAACGCAGAGATGGTTTCTTAAGTTTGTGTGCCTGACACTCTTAGCTTTGTTTGGCTTGAACAAGATAAAGTGTCAGGCTTTGCACGTATTTTATGCTTTGCAGACACCTCTCTCTCCTTGAAATTAGAAGCCAGAATTCTGTGTTCAGGTTGTGAGGGCAATCTGGCTGAAAACATACTGAATCAAAGACAACTTTCTGCTAAAGAGAATCGGTCAGATTCTAACAACAAAAGCTCTTCTAAGTAAAATTGGGACAGCAGTTGAGACAGCAGCAATTAACTTTCTCGTAATTGGATTTTTAAGAACTCAGTGTGGTCAAATAAAAGAGGAATTGTACAGGTTCACTTTTACTTAAATTAGCCCCCAAATAATTCTATGACACAGATGAGAGAGCCACAAAATAAAAAACAGAATCACTATCACAGATATTGCTAGTACTTACCACTAATAATTGCAATTTCCTATGCCCTGACCATGTATCAGACGCTGTGTGTAATGAAGCACTGTTTCTTGGCAGGGCTGAGTGCTTTACGTTTTTTCTACTCTATGTGTTCTAACCTGTGCTTCTGGAGGCATTTACAAATTAGACTGATGTTCTCAATAGTGGCACACGACTGGTGAGTGACATTTTGTAATATTAAACAATTCATAGTGATGTGTGAAATGCAACACTAATATCTCACATACGAAACTTGCTGAACCTTGACCTCTAGAATTGTGGGGTATTTTTTTAAGAAAAGGAAATTTAATTATATTTTCAAACAACCAAATAAACAGTTCAGTCCAGTTGCTCAGTCGTGTCCAACTCTTTAGGGTCCCAGGGACTGCAGCACTTCTGGCTTCCCTGTCCGTCACCAGCTCCTGGAGCCTACTCAAACTCTTGTCCATAGAGTCAGTGATGTCATCCAACCATCTCATCTTCTATTGTCCCCTTCTCCTCCTGCCTTCAATCTTTCCCAGCATCAGTTCAGCCTGATATAAATAATTTTGATTTGAATATTTGATATCACTATTTTTACTTTGCATTTTAATTCTCATGGTTGTGAATATCTAGAAGAAAACAACTTGAAATACTTGTGAAAAATAATTTTTATTCTGAATTTTGGCATTTCTTATATTTGTATAAAGCACATTAAAGTTTTATACAGCTTGAATGTAATTATATTTATTTTAAAATCATTTAGATCCCATCAGAAGAACACAAATTATGAAGTATTGATGGTGATAGCATGATTAGTAGCCTTATTGATTTAAGAGCCAAAAAAAATTAGAATTAATATAAAATTAGTGGAGGAACGCATTCAGAGTGATCTCAGGATGAAAGAACTGTGAAAAAAATTCCCTAATTTTCCTCATCTAATTTTCTCCGTCTCTGGCCAGGGCCCCCATGGATCAAGTCCAGCTAGAGGTCAGAGGCCACAGAGGCTGTAAGGATGTAATTCCGATCGGTCACAGCCAGAGCACATGAAAAGGGGCAGAAGTGAGTATAAAGGGCAAATGGCTGAGATGTGGCATAGAGGGAGTCATTTTATCATATTTTGGATCTTTTGATTGTCTTGCTAAGCAGAGTACCAAGAAGCAGTACCTGGAGGGACCAGAACACTCTAATACCTGGGCAAACACGCTGCCTGCTCAGATTGCCTGTCTCAACAGTGTCTAAGACCCTCCTGGTGGTTGGGACCAGGGGAAACCGGCAGAACCCCCTGGCAAGCGCTCCGAGAGCAGCCCAGGGCCTGTGTGGGGCTGGTGTTTGTTTTTTCCCTTCATTGCACTCTCTGGTGTTCTGTCTCACACACAGGGGGCCTTAGAGTTTGAGGAGCTTAGAGACGTGTGCTGTGGGGTTGTCTCCAGTCATCCTGGCCAGGCCCTAGCTGGGGAAGGTAGCTGGACAGGAGGCTTACTCTGCTTGGCGTATTTTTTTAATGGATGACATGAAATTGGGCCAGCAGCGTGGTGGTAGCAGACAGACCTGACGTGATGCTCACTCAGGTTAGACACAGGGTGAGCTGGGGCCACCGCTTCATTGCTGACCCTTGGATTCCAGCTGCAGCTGTGCCTGGGATGTTGCTCTCGCTTGGCTGACAGTCCGAGGCAATGGGACCACTCTTCTTGAGTCAGTCCCTGGCCTCTTGCCTGTCCTGACTGGCAGCACTGTGCGGAAGGCAGGGCTTTAGGCCACAGTGAAGAGAGGACATTCTCATACAGGCCTAAAGAGTTCAAATGAAGATACGGTTGGAAAATGTGCTGTTTTGTATTTGAATACAAAGGTCTGAATGGTAAATTTAGCATCATCATGCATAAATTACTGCTTTAATGTTCTTGTGTAGGTGGGGTAAGACTCACATTTGTGGGCTTCTCCAACAAAGCACAGAAACCAGCACAACTTCTAAGAGTCTCTGGAAGCCAGCATTCATGGGCAGCATGACGGGTAACAGCGCGTTTAAAAATGATAATATAACCAGCGTCAAATAAATGGCATCGAACAACTGCCACGGGGAAAGCGAAAGTGAAGTCGCTCAGTCCTGACTCTGTGCGACCCCATGGGCTGCAGCCCACCAGGATCCTCTGGCCATGGGATTCTCCAGCAAGAGTACTGGAGTGGGGTGCCGTTAAGAAGAGCTTCTCCTTCCCTCATACACACCGGTTCTAAGGAGCCATGGCCTTGTGAGTTACAACAGCATTGCTACAAGATGGTTCCTGGACCTAAATGAAAAGAGACGGTGCCTGGACACCGCAAAGAATCTTTATTGAGCCAATTAGTTAAAAAACAATTACATAAGTACTTTTCTCCTGATTATTCTCAATCTCCATCAATAAAATACTATTTCTCCCATGGGCCCATGACTTTCATTTTTTACTTTAAGGATGTGGCCTATTTAAGAAATCTGTATTGAATTTGTTGCAATACTGTTTCCGTTTTCTCTTTTTGGTTTCTGATTGTGAGGCTGTGGAAACCTAGATTCGTGACCAGGAATCAAACCTGTATCCCTTGCATTGAAAGGCAAAGTCTTAATCACTGGATTGCCAGGGAAGTTCCTCATGACTTTTATAATGCATTTTAATCAAGATGTGAATATAGACAAAGGATCCAAAAAAAAAAAAAATATTTGCCTAGAAGGAGCTTTGTGGAGGGATTCTATAATTAGCTTTCTCCCTTAGTATGCAGGAACAGTTGATGTAATGTTGATGTCATGAGACGATCACGCCCAACAAACTGAAAGCCAAATTTAAGTCTGGGCTTTAATTCTTATGAGCTGTGTGGCCTTTTAAAGTAATATTGACATCACAAATTCTCAGGTTATTTATATACAAAACTGTGGTAGTAATATGTGCCCTACTTATTGAATAGGTTTATTCTATTGTGAATAGAAATTCATGTTTATGAACAAATCTTGTCAATTTTACAGTGATTTGAAATATATATTTTGGAATAGCAAATTTTGTATAAAGACAATGAAAAAATTTTCCCTTAAAAGTAATTCCATACTCTGTTATGCAAATTGTGTTTGTTTTATTCTAATTAGAAAGAGTCTCTCTAAGATCACTTTTTCCTTTCAGTGGTTCACAGCAGCATTTATTATGCCATTTTATGTAATGGAACCAGTCAAAATTGTATTAAAATTATTAAAAAGCCATTTCCCCTCAAAAGCTATTTGATTTGGGCTTTCCAAACCACTGACAATTTCACTGCTGTGTGTTTTCAGAAAACTGTGTATTTAAAGCTTAGATAGAAGCTGAAATTCTCCCCCAGAATATCAAAAACACACGTTTCCTTTGGTGTCTTCTGTATTATGAATTTGATTACTTCTTGACATTTTAGAAGAGAACGCTATGGCCTCCACACTCTATGCCTTCAAAAGATGGAACCCATTAGGTCAGTAAGTGCGTCAAGGGGCTGAAGCAGTATTTCATACTGCCATGGCCATTCAATTTCCTTTCCAGCCTTTGTTCAGGAGAAGATGAAGACAAGTGCTTCAGTCTAAACAGAAAGTCAAGTGGAGAAAACACTGGGCTCCATTTTCATTACTTGGCTAAAAAAAAAAAACCAGAGATAGCGCCTCTCTCTGTCTCGGATTTCTTACAGCTCTTCATTGCAAAGATGAAAGGCTACAGCCCATTTGTCACTGTAGACTTGGAGTGTGTAAGCCCTGGTCTCCTTGGAACAAGTTTATTTGGTTTAGACCTCATGTCAAAAACCACGAACACACAGCCATGAACTCCGGAAGGAAGTCATGGGGATATTGACCAACTTAGCCCTGAATTCTTGTGTAGTGTGAAATGGCCAGGTGATAAAAATGAGGCTGACCCACCATCACAAGAGCATAGATGTAAACAAACACACTACTGTGGTTTACTGACAGAAATAAAGATCTCTCTCTGTTTCTGACCTCAACCAGACCATGATTGGAAGGCTGTGAAAGAGACTCATTTGGAGACACTGTAATTAAAAATAAGAAAACCTAAGAAGTATTCAGAGGTCAAAAGTGACTATAAAGCTAGGAAGGTCCTTTGATGAAGGCCTAAAGGTCTACTTTGGGTTAATGTATATATATTTAAGGGATTTTATAGTAACCTTCAATCAGAGAAGGTTTTTAACAGAAGCAATGAATTTCTTTCTCATCTTCTTATTTTGCCTTTACTACTTTTATTGAATTTACTCTTTCCATTTTCTTCTCAAGTCTCTGTTCTTTTAAAAAATTAGTTCCTTCTTAACCCTAAAGACATTCATTTCAAAGTTATAATAAATTTAACTCACCATCACAACAAAGGGCCTTATATATGCACGACTCCATTTCTAAAATCTGTAATTTTTGTCCTTTCAATCATTGCTTTCTTCAGCTCATTGTCCTGTCCTTTCCTCTTGACTGCTTAATATGACTCCTATCCCAGGGTCAATCATCTTGCCACAGGACTTCTAGGTCCTTCTGGCTTTCTAGTCTCTGACTCTGCCCTCCTATAGTTGGAGATCTTTAATCCATGCCTGCAGATATCTTAGTTGAAACTCCAAGTCTTCCTCACCAATTTACCCAGTTAGCAACAACTTAGTTATTCTTTCTTCCAAATATTTCTTGTTCCTTCTTCATTATGCTTAACTCCAGTTCAGATCATGGTAAGTCTTTTCCTGCAGCAAAAGTCAGCATACTTGAGTGTCAAAAATGTTCACAACTTGAATTTAGACAGTTTGCTCCTTGCTAGCTCTGTGGCTTGGGGCAAATTACTTAATCTGTTTAAACTATAAAGAAAAGGTATTGGTGCCATGAACCTACAGAGCCAGACAACCTGAAACTAAGAACGCTTTTGCTTTAGGGTTCTCCCCTTGCAAGGGTTCCTTTCAAAGTCTCTGGTGGGGGAGCCCTAGCAATGTATTTTACTTAGTCATACCTTCTTGAAAATTTTGCAACAGTGAGATATGTTTGACGTCTGTCTTCCTCTGTGTAATTCCCATCATCGTGTGGTATCTGGAGTGGCCACAAACGTTTCTGGGATCCAGATACATGGAAATTCGGTTTGTTATACAATTTTTTCACATATGGAAAGATATAAGTATGTGTTTCACAGTCACTTTATCATATATGATTAAATGTTACTTGCTTCCAGGAATATTCTTACTACAGAGTATGGCATCAGAGGTATGTGGACACAGGAGAAAAATCAAGATTGAAATGTACAAAGCCAGAAGGTAATTTGCATAAAACTCTTCCCATTAGCTTTATAAAATTTTAATTAGAGGATTCTCATCCTGTAGAGAGCTATGTAAAGTGGAATAGGAATATGTTCAGTAAGGCAGCAAATACCAATATGAATGTGTCATATGCTGTTTTCTCTATTTTGATAAATATTGTTTGAAATAGATACTTTCAGAATTCCTGTGTTTGTAGGACACAGACCAGTATAGCAGTTGTTAATAGAGGAGGCGATTATGCCTGTGACAAGTATTAGAGAAATTTCAGGTGTTTCCTGGTCAGGCAGGGACTCATCTCACCCTCAACTCTTAGTGCTCATCCTCATTCTCTTTTTAAAATCAAAGCCAACAGGCCAAACAAGGGGAAGAAGGGGGCTTTCCATCCCCAAACGGTCCCGAAGTATCTTGCTGCTGGTCACGTGGGCATATCACGCCTTCTGCACGAAGCAGCTTCCCTCCAACTCCCACCCTCACTCTGCTCTGCGCCGAGCATGTGCCTGTATTTCCATCCATTGCCTGTCCTTCCTATTCTTCCTTCAGGGCTAAACTCAGATCATACGTTTTCCAGAAAGTCTTTCTGGAAAGCAGCCCTTCTCAAACTGGCTTACTGTTCACCCTCTGGGAGTGCATTGACCTGTGTCTTAACCCCATTGTAGGCTTAGTCATTTTGAAGTTGTCTCTATGTTATATATGTCTGTTTCTCCTCTAGGTGCGAGACTCCTATGGCCAGGGACTGTGTCCTCCCCTCAGGATGGTAATCCAAGTACAGTGCCTGACACAGGAGAGGGACAAAATATTTGTTGTTTTAAACTTAGCACCAGAAGAGAAAAATAGGGATGATTTCATTTTTATATTATTGTAACCAGAGATCTTCTGAATGCAGTTAAGAATCAGCATTATTTTCAACCCTTCTTGCTTAGTCATCTGTACTTTGAGTTTTTCAGGACAAAACGCCATCAGTATTCTAAGGATAAGCGAACAGACATTGTGCTTTTCTCATGCCTGAGGATGCAGTGAGTCATAACGGGATGCTGATGTTTGCTGGAAACACCATCTCACTGTTCTGTTAAGCCATTGTCCTTTGTATTCAGCTGTGTTTTCTCTAGATGTGCTCTTTTGCTATAAGCATGGATAGCTTCATCTAGGAGGCACATTTATTCTCTCAGACTACCTTTTTCTGGAACAGATCAGTTCAGTTCTGTTCAGTCACTCAATCGTGTCTGACTCTTTGCTACCCCATGAACTGCAGCACACCAGGCCTCGCTGTCCATCACCAACTTCCGGAGTCTGCCCAAACTCATGTCCATTGAGTCGATGATACCATCCAACCATCTCATCCTCTGGAACAGATATATTCAGGGAATTCTTCTGTAACTGATCTCAGTATTTTTTTAGATCCAGGTTTTAAGTAATTATAAAAATTAGAACATGTGTGTAGTGTTAGAAAGAACATGTAAAGAGGAAAGAAATAACAGAAAATCTATACCTTCTGTCCTTACAATAGGCAACAAATCTAATATCTATTATATCAGATTTAGGGTTAGGTGATGTGTTACCATTTTGCATTCCTGGGTAAGGAATTACCTCAAAACAAGTATCTCCTTGATTACAAATGGAACTGTGCACTTTCCTGTTGTTACGCTAACCAGCTGTATTTCTTATAGTATTCAGCTGTTGTTTCACGACCCTTACTCCCTCCCCCACCTTCCACGCTGGGTCTGGGTTGTGGCATGCAGAATCTTGGAATCCTTCCTTGAGCTAGTAGTCCTTCAGTGGCATGTGGGATCCTACTTCCCCAACCAGGGATCTAACCCTCTCCCCTGCACTGGAAGGCAAATTCTTAATCAGTGGACCACCAGAGAAGTCCCTATACTTTTAAAAGTATTGAGGACCTCAAAACTTTTGTTTATATGGGTCATATATCTATATTTTTACCATATTAGAAATAAATAAATGTATCATATTAGAAATAAAAACTATGAAGTTTTAAAGTATACTTATTAATTGGTTGAAAAAACTTATTACATGTTTTCATATATAAAATTTTAATATAAAAGAATGATTTTCAAAACCAAAAAAATTTGAGAAGAGTCATACTGAAGAGTCAAACAACTAAGTTTGAATAACATCATTTGTCTATCAATTCTTTTAAGTACAAATGTTCCATGAAGAAAAAAATGGATAGTTCAGCTTTTTAAACAGTCACGAAGTTCATGTTCAATTCAAACAGTCATGAAGTGCTTTCCCTAGACGCTATTGTAATTTAATATCCAGCAAAATGCTTTGTTCACGCTTCTCATTTTGTCACAGAGAAAACAATATATGTCCTCAAAGACTGAGGTTTAGTAAAATTCATAACATCATGGTTACTGCTTCTTCAAGGACATTATTCAGTAAAATCGGCCTTTTTGTTCTGCTTTGTTCAATTTTTATTTTATTTATCACAAGTGCAGAGTGGTGAAAAACAGTGACCACAAGTTTGGTGCTGCTCTCTTGGTTTATGTTAAGGCACCAGTAGGTGGCCCACCATTGCTTTTGCGCAATGTCAACACAGAGGGTCTAGTATCAAAAAATATAAATAGCTCATACAACTCGGTAGCAGAAAAGCAACCCAATTAAAAAACGGGCAGAAAATCTGAATAGACACTTTTACAAAGAAGACATATGGATGGCCAACCGGCACAGATAATGGTGCTCCCACCACTAATCATCAGGGAAATGAAAATCAAAACCACAGTGAGGAATCACCTTATACCTGTCAGAATGACTATCATTAAGAAGACAGGGACTAAAAAGTATTGGCAAGGACTGGAAGAAAAGAACCCTTATGGAAAACAGTGTGGCAGTTCCTCAAAAAATAGAACTTTCATATGATCCAGCCATTAGACTTCTGGGTATGTCATTCAAAAAGTGAAAACATTAATTGGAAAGATATATTCACTTCCATGTTTTTTGTAGCATTATTTATAATGGACAGTATATGGAAGCAACCTAACTGTCCATTGATGGGTAAACGGATAAAGAAAGTGTGATACACACACACACAGAAAAATCTCTCTTGGCTGATAAGGCTTGGCGTGAAAGATGAATGACACTTGTTCTCTCTACAAGCTTTCCCTGGGAACACACATTTCTTTCACCAGGGGAGTATGAGCCTGCAGAACAGAAGCGCTTAGCCCGGCTAGGGGCACGGGGTTAGTCTGCAGGTGTGAGGGAGAGAGGGATGACGCACAGGACTTTTGATAGGCTACGTGCAACCACCTGAGAAACATGGACCCAGGCTGTTGACAATCAAGGAGGTAAATTTCTCAAAGAGTTGAGGGATAAGTGCTTCCTGACTGGCAATGATTATTGCTGCTGCTATTATTAATAGTAGTAATAACCTATTTAAATAAAGTTAGAATTTATATTGGCCTATTGTCTAAGGTAAGGATGAAAGTGAAAGCATTAGTCATTCAGCCTTGTCTGACTCTTTGTCACCCCATGGACTGTAGCCCGCCAGGCTCCTCTGCGCATGGGATTCTCCAGGCAAGAATGCTGGGGTGGGTAGCCATTCCCTTCTCCAGGGGATCTTCCTGACCCAGGGATTGAACCTGGATCTCCTGCATTGCAGGCAGATTCTTTACTGTCTGAGCCACCAGGGAAGCCCATAACGTAAGGATATGACTAGATTTTTCTTCTAAATTGCTAGTCAACTATACCAATTAACAAATTATTCTCCTTTTCCTGACACATATCTTATAATTCCCATTAAAAAAAATACAGTCTGTTTTAAGGCTTAACTATCAATTTTGTGACTCTGTCTCCAACTGTGTTGCAAATACGCTGTACTCTTTATTTAGTTTAATGTGTTTTCTTAGCTTGTAAAACTAGTTTCTTCCACATATACCCACGACTAGTTGCATTATTTCTTAAGAAATTTCTTTGCTATCATTTCCTGATTATTCTTTCAGATGACATGTTTTTATCGAGAATATAAATTTCTATTATTCGAAAAAATTATTTTCTTTTTAAATATATCTTTGATCTCTTGAACCAGCAAATGTATAGGGACCCAAAAGAGGGTACTGGCTCTTTTAGAAGAAAGTTGAAAATAAATTCCATTTGTCTCATTGTCATAAGCTGCTTTTTAAAACGTTGACATATATGTATGGGCTTTTTCATTTAGAATGTGAACTCATTCACCACTTTCTTACACTTTAAGGAGCTTTCAGTTTTCTCTGCTGCCAATGTTTGAGGTCATAGTGCCACACAGAAAGTCACAGCTACTGTGATAATGCAGAAACAGTTACCAGTTGCAAGTACTACACAGCTGAGACCATGATAAACACTAGCTATACTAACTCTTGCAACAATTTTGTTAGGTGAGTATGTGTTAATGAGGAGGAAACTGACTCTCAGAAAGGTTCATTTACTTATAACTAAAGAATTTCTGGCTACTATTTCAGTGGAGTGATAATAAGATGGACTGTTTATCGTGCACCTGGGTAAACTTGAATTCCTACTATCAGTGAAACTTGTAAAAATGTCACTGATGTAGGCAGAACGCTAATTTTATCCTTAATAAGTCTTGCCCTTGTTTAATTTCCTCCCTTTGAGTCTGGGTGGACTCTGTAAATGTGATAACATATCACTCCTGTGATCCTGTGATTATCTTTTTTTTTTTTTTTTCCAGGAATCTCACCAAGTCTTAACAGTGAGGAGTTAGGAAAAAAAAAAAAAAGCCCTTTGTGGTTCCGGCTAGAACCACAAGGGGCTTTATTGAAATGTGCTTAAAAAGAGTATTCTCCAAAAGAAAAAGCTATTCTCCAGGAGCAAATACATTTCCAAAGTCTTATTCAGTCTTGGGAAAAGAACTTTTACCCTCTTCCAGCTCCCTTTTGCTTTCCTGTCTTACTTTTTAAAAGTGAAAAAAAAAAACAAGGAAATCTAAAAAGCACTTGTGAATGTAACAGTTTGGAGCATTGGTTCTAAAAAAACCTGAAATTTAATCAGAAGATTGTAAAATTCTTCCCCCTTACCAATAGCGTATCATCACATCAGCAGGGCTCTAGAAAAATAACAAGCGGAAGAGCTGTAAGGCTCAGACTTTATTTTAGAAAGAATTTCTAGGAAAGTCTAAAGACAACAGGAGACAAAGATAAATACACTAAAGAAATTTAAACCCTCTGTTACCTACAGTTACAAAAAACCATTAAATATAGCCCAAGTCCTAGTTGTGTTATGAAACCACACAATAAAGGCCTTTAACTTAGTTTTTACTACCCAGTGAATCACTGACTACTCTAAGCATTCTTCAATAAAAAGACATATTAAAAGGCATAGTCTAAACAGACAAGTACTGCATTTCGGACTCTTTTGTTGACCATGATGGCTACTCCATTTCTTCTAAGGGATTCCTGCCCACAGTAGTAGATGGTCATCTGAGTTAAATTCACCCATTTCAGTCCATTTTAGTTCGCTGATTCCTAGAATGTCGACGTTCACCCTTGCCATCTCCTGTTTGACCACTTCCAATTTGTCTTGATTCATGGACCTAACATTGCAGGTTCTTATGCAATATTGCTCTTTACAGCATCTGACTTTGCTTCTATCACCAGTCACATCCACAACTGGGTATTGTTTTTGATTTGGCTCCATCCCTTCATTCTTTCTGGAGTTATTTCTCCACTGATCTCCAGTAGCATATTGGGCACCTACTGACCTGGGGAGTTCCTCTTTCAGTATCCTATCATTTTGCCATTTCATTCTGTTCAGGGGGTTCTCAAGGCAAGAACACTGAAGTGGTTTGCCATTCCTTTCTCCAGTGGACCACATTCTGTCAGACCTCTCCATTATGACCTGCCTGTCTTGGGTTGCCCCGCAGACATGGCTTAGTTTCATTGAGTTAGACAAGGCTGTGGTCCTAGTGTGATTAGATTGACTAGTTTTCTGTGGTTTTGGTTTCAGTGTGTCTTCCCTCTGATGCCCTCTTGCAACACTGAACTGAACATAAAGAGACAAAGGAATCATCAGAACCAGACTCAGATATGACACAGATATTGAAATGATCAGGCAGAAAATTTAACTAATTATTAATATGCTAAACATTCTAATGGAAAATATATAGAACATTCAATAACAGATGGCTAATGTAAGTAGAGAGAAACTCCAACAAGGAATCAAAAAAATATACTAGAAAAAAAAACCAAAACTGTAACAGAAATAAATAATGAATTTGATGGGCTCATCATTAGACAAGGGAAGAATCAGTGAATTTCAAGATATATCAATTGAAACTTGCCAAAATGAAATGTGGAGAAAGAAAAATGGGAAACAAACAAACAAACTCTGGAACATCTATGAATTGTGGGACAATTTTTTAAAATGTAGTATGTATATAATTGGAACACACACATGAAAAGAAGAATGAAGAGAGGAAATATTTGAAATAAAAATGGCCAATAATTTTCCAAAATGAATGACAGCAAACCATAGACCCAGGAAGCTCAAAGAACATCAAGCAAGATAAATACCAGAAAGAAAAAAACTCAAAACAAGCCTCATAGGCATGTCATATTCAGAAAGAAGAAAGCCAATTTAAAGAGAAAGCCTTGGGTGGGGGAGGGGGGAGGCAACAGAGCAAGGAAAAAACACTTGAAATAGACAGAAACAAGTACAAGAATTACAGTGGATTCTGTGGAGCCCTGTACCAAGGTCACAGGATAAAAATCTCTGGAACTGACCAAGTCCCATAGCAACTGTTGCCATGAGCCTCTGGATCCAAACCAGCCAGTTCCCTGATCCTGTATCAGGTAAAATGCCTGGTCCCCTCACTTCATGGGAAATAGATGGGGAAACAGTGGAAACAGTGTCAGACTTTATTTTTGGGGGCTCCAAAATCACTGCAGATGGTGACTGCAGCCATGAAATTAAAAGATGCTTACTCCTTGGAAGAAAAGTTATGACCAACCTAGATAGTATATTCAAAAGCAGAGATATTACTTTGCCGACTAAGGTCTGCCTAGTCAAGGCTATGGTTTTTCCTGTGGTCATGTATGGATGTGAGAGTTGGACTGTGAAGAAGGCTGAGTGCTGAAGAATTGATGCTTTTGAACTGTGGTGTTGGAGAAGACTCATGAGAGTCCCTTGGACTGCAAGGAGATCCAACCAGTCCATTGTGAAGGAGATCAGCCCTGGGATTTCTTTGGAAGGAATGATGCTAAAGCTGAAACTCCAGTCCTTTGACCACCTCATTTGAAGAGTTGACTCATTGGAAAAGACTCTGATGCTGGGAGGGATTGGGAGCAGGAGGAAAAGGGGACGACCGAGGATGAGATGGCTGGAGGGTGTGAGATGGACGTGAGTCTGAGTGAACTCTGAGAGATGGTGATGAACAGGGAGGCCTGGCGTGCTGCGATTCATGGGGTCACAGAGAGTTGGACACGACTGAGTGACTGAACTGAACTGAACTGAACTGATAGCACCCTAACCAATCACCTAATGCCACCATTCCAGTAGGAATTTTCTGTCTTGAGGCTATAAAAACTGGTTGCTAGTCTGAAAGGTTCAGCTCTCCCTTGAGCTGGTCTGCTGTTCTAACAGTGTCTCAATAAACTTTATCCTCTTTTCATTCTGCCTCATGGCTGGAAATTCTTTTCCAACTCACGCAAAGACCACTACAGATTTCTCATCAGAAACCATGTGAGCAAGGACTACAAGAATGAAATACTTATGGTCTTGGGAAAAAATTCCTACCAATCTGGAATTCTGTATCCAGGGGAAATTATTCTCCAAAAGTGAAGGAAAAATAAAAGCTTTCTCAAATAACAATTAGGACTTCATCACCAGCAGAGCTGACTTAAGGAAATGTTAAAAAGGAGTTATTTAGGGGAAAGGAAAACTAAGTAGTTCAGGAACTATAATTGTAAAAAGGAAGAGTGTTAGATGAGCATAGAGGTAAAATAAAATCTTTAAAATTTGTAACTGATATAGAAGATTACCATCTAAGGTAATAACAACGAAGAATTGGCTGGTTATAACATATAGATAAGAAAATTAATGACACCAATGTCATAAGATGGAAGGTAGGAATTGAGAATAACCTTTTATGTTACCTTCTCTACCTGTTAAGTGATATTTAAGTGTTTTTAAATGTACCCTGAGAGTATTTGTAAAGGCAAATTGCAAACTCTAAGGCAACCACTACAAAAATTTTAAAATAACTATAATATTTAAGACATGAAAAATAATGGATTTATATAAAATGTTCAATTAAAACTAGAAAAAAGGGGGAAGAAAAAAAACAAGTACAATGAAATAAAAAAAATTACTAACATGATAGGTATTTATCCAACTATATCAATACTCTCTTTAAATGTAAAGGGCCTAAATTTACCATCTCATCCTCTGTCATCCCTTTCTCCTCCTGCCTTCAATCTTTCCCAGAATCAGGGTCTTTCCCAATGGGTCAGTTTTTCGCATCAGATGGCAAAAGAATTTTACCTTTATAACAGTTATTTAATAAAGAGCAACAATCTATTGAGTGGTGCTGTCAACTTGGAAGTTATAGGACTGTAGGGGAAGACAAAATAGACATGGAATCTATCCTGATGGAAGTTATATTATGAGGTGGCCTTTCTCAAACTGTTGGCTATAACCATTACTAGGTAGTGAATCAGTTTTGTGCAACAAGATCTACATTAGTTTGTTCTTTTTTCAGTTCAGTCCCTCAGTCATGTCCGACTCTTTGTGACCCCATGAATCGCAGCACACCAGGCCTCTCTGTCCATCACTAACTCCCAGAGTTCACTCAAACTCATGCCCATCTAGTTGGTGATGCCATCCAGCCATCTCATCCTC